>MU273567.1:0-74086 GCA_022160365.1 Vararia minispora EC-137
CCGGCTCGCGTTCGCGCTCGCGCTTGTCGGGCCGCGTGAGCGCGGCGAGCGAATTGTGCGCGTTGGTCGTGTCCGCGTGTTCGTCCGCCGAGTCGTCGTCGTCCGGAATCGGGACCGGCGCCGGGATCGCGCCGGAGAAGGGGCCGGGCATCCCGGGCGCGCCGGGGCGCGGCTTGCGCTGCCGGATGTCCTTGCGGATCCGGATCTTGATGCCCTGGTCCGCGAGCGAGCACGAGAGCGCCGTCGACTCCTCCATACCCGGGAACTTCTTCGCCGTGTAGACGTAGAACGGCGCGGAGAAGATCGACTTGCAGTGGAACACGTTCGACCTGGGCGCACGCGCGTCAGCTGGGCGACGGGAAACGGGAAACGGGGAGGGGGGGAGAAATGGAAGGACGGAGGCGGGAGCGACGCACCCGACGACCTCGAAAAGGGACAGCTTGAGCCTATACGAGCCCTCCTGGCGGACAGAAAGGTCCGGGAAGACGAAGAAGCCGGCGTCGCGGTTGTCGTTCTCCGAGTCCTTGAGATGGTAGAGCGACGAGACGACGGAGCCAGTCGTGCAGCGGGTCTTGCCGTCCTGCCGGGATCAACGCGTGCGCAAACGGGGGGGAAGAAGGAGATTTTACGTACTTTCATCCAATGCAGCTCCGTGTCCTCGTCCGGCTTCGCGAGGGACGCGAACATGAAATAGTAAGGGTTCTGCAGGTAGCCCGAGTTGAAGCCCGCGGGCGTGAGCATCGAGGCGTCGATCGACGTGTCGCGCAGCTGGCCCTGGCCCGGGGCGGGCAGCGTCGACGGGCCGGGGACGGGCGGAGCGGGGCCGGGCGGGGCCTGCTGTTGTTGCGGCGGGGGCGACGGCGACGGCGACGGCAGCTCGCGCCTCCCCTTTTCGATGACGCGCAGCTGGACGATGGGCGGCGGGTCGATCGGACGCCGGTCCGCTGCAAACACAGAAAAGAACCAAGGATATGTTCGGCACGGCTACATAACGACGGAAACGTATACACACCGCCGACGCCGCACATGCGGGCCTGCTTGGGCTGCTGGCGGACGGAGAGCTCGTACTCGCGCGAGCCGTCCATCAGGGATGCGGGAATGCGGGAATGCGGGCGAGCGTGCGCTCGAGACGGCGCCCGGGCTGGCCCCCCACCCGCGTCCTTATAAGTCCATCCGTCCTCCGGCGCTTCCCGCCACCCCATCACCAATCCCGTTTCTCGGCTTCCCACCCCTCGGCTCGCCTCCCTTCCCCTCCGTCCCGTCCCTCCCTGCCCCCCCCATCATCCCCGCGCCCGCTCGTGCGGCTCTTGCCACGACACTCCTGCAAAAGAAGCGTTCCCCGCGTCAGCGAGAAGGGTCACGCGAGGCAGGAAGCGAGGGCGACAGGCGACGCGCCGGAAGCGCGCCTGCCGGAGGGGACGAAACACAAGAGAGCAGGACCCCAAATCGGGCGCGCGGCACCGGCCCGCAGGCGCAGCATGCGGCCGCACCCAAAAACCGCTCACCTAGCGCGGAAAAGATCGCCTCCTCCGTCTCCGACGCAATCAGCTTCCCTACAGCCGTCGTCAGCACTCTGAAACGCAGCGGACAAAGTTGAGGAGGAGAACGGGGATGGGGAACAAGAGCACGGCCGCGGGTGTCGACAAGGGGCGTGCGAGCGCGCAACGTTGACTGTACAGGCCCCGACGCCGAATGTGATGATGCGGGGCCCGAGCACAGGGTCACCGGCTCCCCGCGCCTGTGCGGCCCCCGGCCACCCCACGTGCCCGACGACGCCCATCAAACGCATCAGAACCCTCCTGCCTCGCGCGCCACCCAAGCACACGGTAACGCGCATCCCGGCCCCCCGGCGTGCGACGCCCCCGCCTCCCGACGCCCCAACCCCTTGATCCTACACTCCGACAGCTGTACTCTAACATGGACTCTTCGCACTGAGGATGCACGCACATGCGACGCGCAACAAGTCCAAACCTAAACCCGATCGTTCCGTCGCGTCAGGCACGCGCCAGCGCGCCGGGCCGGCGGAAGTGCGCGCGAACGCCGGCGCCCGAGCACGAGCGAGGCTAAGGCCGTGCGTGCCCGTCGCTTATGCGCGACCGTGGGCAGCGGAGGCTCGCCGTGGACGCGGCCCCTATCCTATCCTCGCCGCCACCTCCCGCCATACGTGCCTGCACTACCGACATAAACCATACTGCGCCGCTCCACCCCAACGCATGACGTACGGCGCCCCCTTCCCCCTCTCAAGCGACAGGCTACAGTACTAGTCCCCATCGATCGCGATAGATGCCCCGCGCCCGCACACCACGTGGGATCCTGATCCCGGGATGCACGCATACCGCCACGCCCCGCGCGGGCAAGCGCAGTCCGGCCGCGCGGCGCGGGCGCCATCGCACCAAGGTTCGCGCGTCACGCTTCGTGGGCGCGTACGACGAGTGATGGTGCACACCACAGAAGGAGAAGGAGAAGAGCCGCAAGAAGAAGGGGAGGGAGAGGAAGAGGAAGGAGGAGCGGACTGGAGCTGACACACACCCTCACACGTCTTCTTCGTCCGGTCGTCTACGGCCCGTACGACGCCCGCGTACAGACCGCGCTGGTTCAGGCTGTATCCCATCTTGCTCGCCTTGAGGCGCATCGAGCGGTTGAACTGCGCGCATGAGCAATCGTGAAACAGAACGGCTAACATGTGCTCACGATGTCGTCGCCCTGCGTATGCACCTTCAGCGGAGACGGGAAAGAAGAGGGCTCGCGGGACACACGGTGTAATAGACCAGCGCCGCCCCGCGCGACGTCCACGGGACAGCGAGAATATCTGCGCACGCGGAGCCGATCAGCCTTCACTGCGCCTCCTCTCAACCTGTGTCTCGCTCACCGATGCGCCGTCGTACCTTCCGCTCATCACCCGGCCGCACGCACAGCCCGCGGTACACGCCCTCCAGCGCGTCGTCGGCGTCCGGGATCGCGAGGTCCTCTGTCAGAATGCCGGCGGCGTGCAGCGCGTCGAGGAGCCGTAGAAGAATCCCTGCGGGAGTCTGTCAGACGTGGCTGGAAAACAGAGAGGCACGGACGGACGGACCGGCGTGCGTGCGCCCGTCGGCAGTCGGACGCGAGAGCAGGATGTCGATGTCGCCGCACGTCGCCTTGCCGCTGTCCGCACTCTTCAGCGCCGGTGTCGCTCGCGTGCTGCAGAGCACGCACCGCCTGTACGAGCCCATGATCTCGACGAAGAGATCCGGATCGAGCTTGAGCGCTTCGACGGCCGCCTGAGCTTCCGAGCGCGCACACCGCAGAACGACTGGACGCACCGACAGGCTTTATAGCCTCGAAGATCGCGCGAGCTTCCGAGCGCGGCATGCGCGTGTTGATGTCTGCTCTCTCCCGCTGTAAGCGCGCTCCGCACCGGAACAGCAGCACCGCGCACCGTCGTAGAAATGCAGCCCGATCCGCTGCACGCGCGACAGCTTGATCCCGAAGCGCTTCGCGCGCAGATCGTCTAGCGTCCGCGCCCCCGCGGCGTACCACCTCCACGAAATCTGCAGACCTACGCAGGGCCTCAGAAATGAAGAGTGGGGGAAGAGGGGACGCACCGGCGCCGTAGATGCCGTTGAAGAGCCGCACGACGCGGACGTCTTCCGTGTCCGCGTACTTGAGACGGCGCAGCTCGCCCGTGCGGACAATCTCGAGGATCTAAGGTACGCGTCGTGTCGACATAAGCACGATGCGGCGAGGGCGCGCACCTTGTTCGCCGTCTTCGCCCCGACGCCGTCGAGCGTGCGCGCCTGCGCCTCCGTCGTGATGCGCGTTGGGTGTGCACGCAGTGCACGGATCGCACGGCTGTATTGCAATACGCGCCATCGGTCGTCGTCGCCTGGCCGCGCGCGGTGCAGTTCACGCAGTTCGGTTAGCTGCGTAGCGGGTCAGTGGTAAGGCGGAAGGGGTTGGGAAAGGCACGCACCTTGTCGACGACGTCCTGGTTGATGCAGGTCTCGTTGGTGGAGCGCGCGGGGTCGTCGCAGAGGAAACCCTAGAGAGACGGTGAGCCCGAGCACTGTGTGCTCCGCGGACGGCGCGTGCGCACGCACTTTGAGCGGTGGTCCCGCTTTTGATGCTGCATTCGAAACTCTAGCATCCTGTCCCAAATCTAGACCCCACTCCTCAAAATATAAAAAAAAGAACGACATACGAAAGCCTCGTTCGCCGCCGCCTCTTCCGCCTCGGCGCGCGCCTGCTCCTCGAACTCGGCCAGCGGGTCCCTAACTCCATCACTCGGCCCCGGCATCAGGAACCCAGGCGAATGCGACCTGTATCGCACGGCCACGTCAGCTGCGCAGAGCGGTGCACGGGGAAAACCTAGTGCGCACCGACTGCGTGAACCTGGGCTGAGGGACTCTGAGCGTGCGCGGCGTTTGCGTTTGTAGCGCGCCTTGGTCCGGCCACGCAGGAAATCCTCGCGCTGCGCCATCGCCGCTTTCCACTCGTCCGAGCCCTCTACCAGACCATGTGGCGATGCTTGCGCGCCCGGCTCGGCGGCCGTAGGTTTAGCGGTTTTCGGGCTGGACGCCGCGGCCAGTCCATCTACCTTCGAACTCGATGCGGCTGCGGCCGGACCATTCAACTCTGATATTGATGCTGCGGCGGCGGCGCTCGGCTTCGACGGCCCTGCCTGCGCGCTCGTAGCTACGACACCCGACGACGTGGCCAACCGCGGCGTGCGGCGCTTGAAGACGGGATGCAGGAACTCGAGTGCCGCTCCCTTGATCCCGTGAACCTGCATGACCTTCACAGCCCAGGTCCAGGGGACGATGTGGATCCGCTCCGGGATGTCCTCCAGGCGCTTCAGACCGAGCTTGCTGCAGAACGTCGTGACGTCATGCACGTCGGTGATGATGTGCGTCGCACGGACGACGTCGAGAGTGGGGAGAAGTTCGGCGCCTTCACGCAGAAGCTAGCGAAAAGGGTAGCTTAAGCATCGTGCATGGCGAAGAAGAGGAGCACGCACGATGCGCATGCAGTTCTTCGAATGTGGCGTGACCTTGAGGCTCTCAGACGCGACGAAATAGATGACGCATCCCCCGAGCAGCCGCTCGTCCCTGACTGCCTTCTCGTAGTTGTAAGTCTCAACGATGTACTGCGCCCACTCCGTCGGCGGCAGCACCGGGTCCTTAGCCGGTTTCCTACCCCTCGCCTTCGCGGCGTGGAATTTCTTCAGGGCCTCCTCGAGGTCCTTCTGCGCCTTTTCGGCAGGTGACAGGGGGGCGACAACCTTCGGGGCCACGATCACGGGTCTGCCCTTCCCCAGCGCATCGGCGTCCTTTTTTGCAGCGCCTGTTGCCGGATCTGGGCGTGTACTCGTGCGCATAGGGCCACCTTCCTGCGGGATCATGGGCGTAATCTTCGGCTGTGGCGGGACCTGCGCGGGATTTCTGGTAGGCAGCCGGACGGGTGACAGCGCGGCGTCGCCTGGTGTCGTAACCGTACTCGACTCGGCCACGGGCTGGGCGCGCCGTGCGGGCGTGCGGCGGCGCGGCGCCTCGGAGAACGCGGAGATGTCTTCCGTCGGGGAGGCGGCGCATTGGGGGGTCTTGCGGTGCGAATGCGGCCAGCGATTGTCATGGGATGTACCTAGCGCGGCCGAGGAGCGCTCTGGAGTGCGGACGCCCGCTAGAGCTACAAGGACCGAATGTGAGCCAGCAGACCGGCGTCGAAGCGGGCCTCGGGTACCTGGGATGGGCGGAGAAGCTTTCCGCCTCTTTCTGTGGTGCTCTTCTTTGTCACCGGCATCGGTATCTCTGTCGTTTGCGCGCTTGGGAGGGCCACGAGACATCTCGGCGACCACAGCGGAACGCAGAGGACTGTAGATGCGTATGTGAGTACACGGTCTACAGTGGCCATCGGGAACCTACGGCTCGAAGACGCCGCACGCTGAGATACCGGTTAGCGTCTCCTGTAAGCTCTGGCACTGAGTTGCATGAAATGACATGCCCGTGTTCGGCGTGCTCATCTTTGAGCCGCCCGGGCTGTGGCGCGCAGGGCATTGTTCGGCTTGAGGATCATCAACACCCTCCACAGGACGCACCGACCTGTCGCCGCGTGTGGCTTTAAGGTTAGCTGAGCCAAAGCATTCCGCACATACCGTGCCTCGGGAAGGGATGTTGAGGACATGCTTGTGCCAAGCATTGGCGGCGGCTCGGGCTCTTCGGCAGTCGAAATGTTCGCGGAAAGAGCACTCGGCTCGGGTTGAGGAGGCAAGCGAAGATATTCTGGTATCTTATCCCTTAGCAGATCCGAGCATTCAGATCAGGATATGGGACAGTAAGATCTGTATAGGCTAACTCTGGGAAGGACCGGCGAGCCCGTTCTGTGAGAAATGATTCCCAGTTCTCGTAAGGCACGGCGATCCTGGCGTCCAACTCCTTGTAGAAATCTTCACTTCTCATAAATGCATTCATGCCCATCAGCGTTTCAACGGGAAATGAGACAAAGGCCGGGGGACAATGGTGGAAAGCGGTCAAGAGTAGAAATTGAAGCGCGAACACGAGAACCCTATACTGTGGTTGCGCGTGCCCTATCACGCGTGCGCGTCGCGCCTCGCGTCCGGCGCGTGGGTCGCGTCCTGTCGTATATATTAGACGCCTACTAGCCCATGCCACGCCTTCGCAACCGTCGTCCGCTCATATTTGACTTGAGCAGTCACTTCATCGCGCGACAGCCTTGCAAAGATGTCTTTCTCTGTAGGAGCTCGCTCTTTCGATAACAACCCCGTGCACGCGGAATACTCGCGCCAGTTCTTCACAGGGAAGTCGAGTGACGACCTTGCAGAGGTCCTCGCCGGCAACATGGCCCGTGCTTTAGTCCCAGGAATGGTGAAGGACATACCGAAGAGGGCTGGGAAATACGTCCAATTTCATCCTCTGGACGACCCCGATCTCTATCCAGACAAGATCTTCGAACGTCAGTGGGCATTCTCTTGCGCACTGTTCTCAAGTTAGCTTATAGCATCTGGCATAGATCCGGACACGTATGAGCCTTATAGAGACTGGAAGGGACGTGCAATATGGTGGGGCATCATGCCTGTGAGACTGAAAGCCTTCTGATACTAGCTACACCGGTTAAACATATCCTGAACAGGTTTACCCTGCGGATTCCGAATATGTCGGTTACGTAGACTATGGAGATATGGATCTCTTCGTGAGACGCAAAGTAAGCATGAGCGGTGTATTACATCTAATAACTCAACGGTGGTTCAATGCTTGTCATAGATGAATCACAATCTTTACGCTGGGCTTTTCAAGGAGAAGAATCAGTTAGATCGCACACCTGAGCAACAATTCACAGATCGTCTCATCGAGAACAAGGCATGCTTATACTGCATATTTTTTCGTATCCCATCTCACCGGAATCATAGATCTTGTCTTTGCGTGCACTGGACCTGGACGACCTTCCGCTGCGCGACTATACCTTGAAGATCTGGCTCGAGTTCGTCGTCTTATTCGGTGTTCTCTCTCGTCGGAGCCTAACCTGCAGTGAAGTCGTATTCCAAACTCACAGGGTGAACCGAGGGTGCGAGGTTTCAGCATCTACTTCTTTTGCACATCATCTCAGAGATCTTAGATATGGCGAGAATTCCGAGTCTCCGGTGGGATATCCATCGCCGCTCTTGCCGATAAAGTCATTACGCCTCTTATGGGATGGTAAGCCGCCGCCCATTTTCTTAAAAAGCCTGACCGGCCCAATATTTAGGGTACGCAACTACCACGCTCACGCGTACACCGTCTTCGATGACGGCGCTGTCTTCGGGCCAACGGTCAGCATCTCTCTCTCTTTTTCACCCTTCTCGTCTCATCGAGGCATTTAGGAGTCTCGGGCCATCGACAAGATGCACATGCAATCCGTACGTTCTTCTATATATCACCTGACAACAAACTGACATGGTCTCGGAGGTTAGGTAGGATGGAATATTATTCCTGAAAAAAGCAACAAAGGCAATTGGACACTCGCGCATCTCTTGCAACGCGAAGGCGAAGAGATGATCTGGCTATACGATTGTACGCTTTGCAGCACTCTCATCGTAACTTAATCTGATTTACGCTTCGTAGACGGGGACAACTATACACATTACATCCGGGTCAGCCTTGCGTGCTCGGCGTAAGATATGCTGTTGATGCCTCTGCTGCAGGTTGAAGAAATCGCATCCATCGAGGATAGTACGGGTAGAGTTGTCGTGATCGATGGTTCGGGCGCGTGCCCTCGTGAAGACGGCGGTGGCAACTCTTCTTGGCAAGAGGAAGACCTTCCCATGCTCGCCTCGTGGCATCCTTCCCAACGCGCAAAGATAATAGCCCTAATCCGTGATTCGCTCAATTACAAGGATAAGATGGTTTCAAAAAGTTTCGACCCCGACGCGTTCGACATAGCTGAGGCGCGCCAGCGCGTTCAAGACGCCCTGGCCAGCCCCGACTCCGTATGGAGCGGATCCAAGCAGTTCATAGCGCCATTAGCAGAGGATTCGGGCACAAAGCGGATGCCGGGCCCACCTGGCTCTATGGACCCACTGAAACGTGGGCAGAAATACGAGAGGACATGGCAGGATACGACCAGTTACATGCAGGAAGTCATCTCGACTAAGCGCGATAGAAAATCCACCAGTTGCTGCTGGACGTGCGGAACTCCCCACGGCCTGTCCAGGTACAAACTGTTCTTTCGTGGTTTCCGATCCCGGCTGACCAGATTGACAGCTGTGCGCGATGCCACAAGCCGTTGTACTGCGGGAAAGAATGCCAGACCGTGAGCGCTGCACGAACTCACTTATAGCGCTGTTGATTGAAACACCATCCTCCAGGTACACTGGAAAGCGGCGCATAAGCGACAGTGCGGAAAATCTTGATGAATTTATACGCGTCAGTTTGTATGGGTTGATCTCGTTTTTCAGATTCTCAGCTATTTTTCTTGAGTATTGTATAATATCCTTCTACCTATGACTCGTGACATGCGTAAACTTTGTTGATATACCGCCGTTCATACATCAAATTTGGGGCATCGTATAACCTACAGCTCACGCGATTCGTATTTCGTTCAAGGTAATAAGAGTCTGCTTGACGGACGGCTAAAAGCGTCGGGTCGATATTGAGTAGAAACGTATCAAAACCTACTCTGTGTAATATGTTCCCCCGTATAAAGGTTTATACAATGGGTGCGCACAATAGGCTTTTTTTGTATTCGCCTCGATCATTAGACCGATCGAAGGGATCCATGCCTACTATTTGCAATACCCTCCACCTTGTCGCGCTGTTATGAAGCGGGCGAAGGAAACCTGCCCATCCGGGCTAGTGGTCGATCGTAGACCCCCCCTTTCACACGAGGAATACCCCACCGGCCCGGCCACGGCGGCCACGCTAAAAGGATGGTCGCTCGCGTAGGTGAACGGGGTGCTATTCGGTGGAGAACGTGAATGATTTCCGTTATACGCGAGGTGCACCGGTGGCGAAACGGCTCTGATAGAACAGATAGTATCTCTTGTACTGCACCTTCTACCCCTCACCTCTCAACAAAGCTATTCCAGACCGCTGCTGGCGTACAGCAACACACATGCTGTATGCGGACGTCCTTCTAGCTGATCGCTGGGCCCGTCGCCCAGAGAAGTGCGTGATGCAGCGGCTGAGCCCCGTCCAACTCAGCCCTTATAGAGAATAATAAGTGCAATCACACCGCCCGCTAACGTAGCTCAGAACGACAGCCGGAAAATGCTGTCTATACGACGACAGGGAAGCTAGATACCATTCAGTAACGCGTCTCGTAGGGAAAGCATGCTGTCGGACGTAGGAATCTCCATCAGCGGCAGACCAGCGTGGGCAGGCTACACCTAGCAATGGGCGCGGCTCGTGAGATGCGGAAAACTGTGTGAGGCTGAGACATTCCTGACTCGGACGCAGTTCTGTAGACCTAGCAGGGTCCCCCGGATCGGCGAGCAACTGCAGGCACAGGAAAGGAGAGAGCCTGTGTCGCTGCTGTGTACGCACGCGGACGAAAACGAGACAACATAGCGAAGAAGCAGCGAGTCCCTGCCGGCGGATTCCACTTCCTCCGGGCATTGGCTCGTGTGAGACGCCGATGTGTACGATCTGGACGGGCAATAAGAGCAGCCTTCGCGCCCCGTTTCCACGAATCGCATACAACGCAGGGCTAAGAAGTAGTATAGAGCGCGTGCTCGCCCACGCGTGGCAGAAGAGTCCAACGGCAGGACGAGGAACGCGCCTGCTGCAGTGCGCGTGGCTGTGGAATCCGCCCGTCTCCCTCACGTATTTCGCAACGTCACGTGCTGGGCTCGAGATGTGCGATGTGCTGTGATTCACCGCAACAGCAGATGAATGGAGGCGGGTAGTCGAAAGGAGATGGAGGAACGGAGAGTGGCCCAGAAGGTGAAAAAGTGAGAAGATGGAAGATCAGAGTGAAGAAGGCACGCCCGTGGCCCCTCTCGCGTAATGCCATCATCGTCCTCTCCGAGTCGCGCCAGCGCGGCACGTGTCGGCGTGGGTGCTGTATGATGCCCAGTGTGATGAAGGGGGGACACGACAGATGAGGGATGTGTTGAAGAGGGTAAGCGAGCAGGCGATCCTTAAGCGATGGCAATGGGGTGGACTCTATTGTCGGAAGTGCGGGTCGAGCTACTGTCGAGCTGCAGCATGCGCGACCAAGTGCGCGACACCCCTGGTATATTATCTAGAGTGTTTTCCCAACAACAGTCATAACGCGCTCTCCTTTCTTTCCCTCGAGCCCGAATTTCAGCAGACTCCTCGCTGGCATGATACCGTACTCGTCGCGTGGCGTACGTGGCGCGATAGCGCTTCTTTCGGAACGCTGCCGCAAGGACCACCCGCCCCATTCTACTGCTTTCTAACTGGGTTTTCGCGCTGCAACTATGCCACTGTCGCTCGGCGAAGAGTCAGCGCCGACATACACTGCGCTGCGGAAGAACCCACGTCGGCCGTGCACTTAGCCGTGCATGATCAGGGCTAAGGTCTTCGTGCATTGGATATCCCGGCTGGCCACCACGAGGCAAGCCAGTGGCGCCGTGGGTAGCGGATTTGAGCCGCCGGTCGGTCGTGTTTACACACCGCTGGACAGAAGCTTCTACATTCGCGAAGCACAGTACGTGTAGAGACACGCAAGGTAGAGCGTAGAGCAACAATGTCACACTAACATAGAACAAGAGGCTGCCATTCGCCTTCTGTACCTGGATAGCTATCGAATTCGACGCTGAGGCGAAAGCAGAGGGAACGCAGCAAGGGCACCGAATACTTTTGGATCAAATGACGTCGGTGCCAGACCCGTCACAGGGAAAATGCGAGCTGTTGTCCAAAGACCGGGCCCGCCGTATCCGACATAGCGCCGGACCTCCGTATCTTCCGGCGTCCGGTGTCCGCGAATCTGGCTTGAATTAGCTTTCCTGCTCTTCCTCTTGGGTATGTGCTTGTATGATAGGGGCGCTGTGCAGAGGGTATAAGAGAGTGTATCGAGCGAGTGCAAAGTCTTCAAATACACACCCTCTCGAACGACTTCGGGGAACACTCAAACAGCATGCCTCCCTCGACGAACCCTCCCTCGACATCCTCTGGCGTTTCATCGATCAGAGAAATCGTGCTCTCCGTTCTCTTCGTCATGTGTACGTATCCCAACGCAAAGCACGGAATCAGCTGACGCGAACCGGTTGATCCCTCCAGTCATACTCAGCGCCGTCTGCTGCCTTATCTTCTGGCGACACGGCGTGTTCCACCGACGACAAACGCAGTCTGTGTCGGCATCCAGCGAGCGTGTCTCCCAGCTACGCAGGAGCCCAATCGCGCGTCTCGGTGAGTGCACCTGCGGTCTGAACGTTTAGCTTCCACCTAGACGTTGATGCCGTTTAGTAGGCCACTCGTGGTTCAGGCCAGGCGCGCGCCGAAAACATCCCGCCGATCGCACGCCATGCCCACGCGAAGACGGGAAATCGGCGCACGTGCGCGCACCCTCGCCAATCGTAAGCCTGCCGCATCTTGCGCAGCTGCCCAACTCCGCGAAGGATGGTGATATTACGAGGCCGGAGGAGGCGCACGTACGGGAGCCCCAGATAGTATGAAAGTCTGGCGGCACGTCTTCGTTCCCCCGGCAGATCATACTCCGCGAAGGTGAGGTCGGAGTCAGGGACGCTCCGTCGAGCCGCGGCGGCTCCCAAGCGTCCTGCATCATGCATCATGTCTTGCATTATACATTGTACTTGTAATAGCTCGCATCGTGGACCTGGGTTTTCTCAGATGGCGCTGCCTCGATACGCTACGCATTGTCTTCGAATCACGACTATGCTCCCTTCTCGTTCCTATGTTCCTGTGAACATCGATATGGGATAGGAGCTATGTTCGGCGCACCAACATCATGTCGTGCGTCCTCACAGCCGGCCCAGAACTGCTGCGCACGCGGCACCCTGGCCCACGCCCCTAGCCTATGCATGTTCCCACTGGTGCTGATGTGCTGTGTGAGGGGCTGGCCGGGTGGTGTGAGAAGTCGTTTCGACTCTTGTAAGTCGCGCAGGATGTGCATCACGAACCTGAATGACGACGATTTCCCCTCCGGTACGATCGTCAGTCGGACAACGCTCCTCAGGATGTGGAAAGTTCCCGTATAAGCGTAGACGCAGCGCCCGGCCGAAGCGGTCGTCCGCATGAACATCGAAGGGTGCAAGAGCGATTTCTCCAGGGCCTCGATCTTGCTACTTGAAACGGTTCATGATGCGAGGACAGTTGGAGTGTGATCTCGCCTCTCCTGCAATGGAAGATTGCATACCCGGAGACGGCATCAAAATGCGGTCAAACGCAGACAGGGTTCGAGATGCTTACGATCTCCTCGCTTGTCTTCAATACAGCCACGAGGCGCAACAGATGATCCTCCATCGAAACCTCTCGGACGACGATCCCCAATGCTTCGTTGTCGAGAGATTGGCAAAGACACTGACTTGAGCCATCCTGCCAAAGAAGACAAATCGAACATCGTAAACTCGTCTTAGCATGCTGCAGAGTCCGCACGTTGGTCGTTATGGTGGCGTCAGACGCCATGTCAGACATGTCTGCAAGAGTTATATCTGCCCAGCGGCAACTCCTTGCGCTACCGAAACTCCCTCTACAAAGGGCCTAGCCCATCAACAGCAGCGCCGGCGATATGACGGATTGCGCGCGGTGTAAACGGGCGGGTAGCGACAGCAGCGAATGAGGGAAGTGAGCGGGGCGGCATAGATGGAAAGCGAGCGGAACGGCGATGCGATCCTTCTCCGCGCATCTGTAGACCCAATCCTTCAGCTTGTCACCGTGGGATCCGCGAAGAGCGCGGTAATCCACGCAGACGAGCAGGGGACCGTGGTCGAGCGTGTGCGCGCAAACAAACAACAAGCAGCAGCAAAGATAGCGGAAAAACGGCGATGAGTTCGCCAGACGTTCGTACGGCAATCGCGGATGTCGGCATTGCCGGTACCACCAATATGCTCCCCCTCTGTTCAACACAGGTAAATCATCTGCGAGTCTCTGAGCACGCTTGAATCATCCGTATGCATTCTCGATGCCGGGACTCTTCCCCTGTCAGGCCGTGTCCTCCTTCCAAACAGCCCAGGCACCAACGCCGCGCCACGCAGATGATGCGGGTTCGTGCTGGGCAGTAGGAAAGGACGGTGAGCAGGGGGAGGGTACGCAGGCGAGGCAGGTATTGGGCGGATCGCTCGCGTTGTCGTAGGATTTTCCATTCCGAGACTGGATGCAGGACAATGCGGAACGATGCTAGAGGCAGGATGGGGGGCTAGGGAACGTACGATTGATTCAGTCGTGGTGGTAATAGTACGTAGATGTGACATACACGATGCGGTCTTGCGCTAGGTCCGATCACGTGCCCTCTTCGCTCGGGTGGGACTCGACGTAAGGACGCCAGCTAGTGCTTCAGCCGCGCGGGGAACACCTCCAGGTCACTACGACTTCCCATACACGAACTGCATCTGATCCATGTGCCCGACCGGAGACATGCGGGAGGACCACGGTTCGTCAACATGGCAGATAGACGGGTGCGCGATGCGAGGGGGATGCGAGGCACCTGGAGGTGGAGTACAGAACGGTACAGAAAGAGCGTGCCTGGCGAGGTTATGATGTATGATGGGGTGTCGTTGGGGACCGCGGATGGGAAGGTATTTGGCGTGTAACTGATTGACGAGAGGCGGCGTAAGACGACGACAGCACGGGAGTTGTCGTCGTTGGGTGCGAGAATGACAGATGGGACAAGAAGACATACTGTACGAGAACAGCAGAGAACAGCCCGTGAAAGAAATCGCACAAATGTCAGAAGACAGACAATATAATGTGGGCCACCCCTTGGAGCGCACGGACGGCGAAGGCAGGCCGCGGTTGCCATCGCGTGGGGCCAAGGAGCGTGGGAATCTGATGGGGCTTGACAACCGCCTCGGGCGCCTTGACCGCGCGCTCTTCTCGCCCACGCCTTTTCAACGTTGCCCCCGCGCTTCGACGTCCCCTTCTCTTGCCCCTTCAGCCAAAGCAAGCTTCACGCTCTTTTGTCCTCCTCCCCTTCCTTTTCCCCAGCCATTAGACAAACGACAATGAAGGCCGTCCTCGTCGCTTCCGCGCTCGCCTCTGTCGCGCTTGCTCAGTCCACGGTCAGTCTCTTTCTCTGCCTGCGGCTTTGCCCGCTCTCGCCACGTACGACTCCCTCGGATGCGCTCTATGGCGACCGTTGAAGTTTTCGGCGCCGGCGCTGCATTTGTCGGCGGACGAGCTTTCCACAAACCCCTTTTTTACACGTCCTCCTCTGACCGCCCCTGTCCACAGAGCCCGCTCATCCCAACAGGCATCTCAGCCAGCTGCACCACCTTCCTCGGGCAGCTCAATAGCGACACCTCGATGTCCTCCTGCCTGACTTCCATCACCAGCGCGACCTCCGCCTTCGGTCCCACCGCCAACAGCACCGCAACCTCCTCTGACGTCTCCTCCGCTCTCTCGCAGCTCTGCGCCTCCACCGCCTGCTCCGACTCGACGCTGCGCGCACAGCTCGCATCCTTCTACAGCGCCTGCACCTCCGAGCTCGTCGGATCGCCCAACGCGGAGGTCTTGACGCAGTACGATGCGCTCTACGCACTCTCGCCGATGAAGAACGCGCTCTGCACAAAGTCCAACGGCACGTACTGCGTCTCCACCATCGCCTCGTCTACCTCCTCCACCTCGCGCAAGCGCGCCCAACAGGCGGTTCTCAAACCCTCCGCATCCACCTTCGCCTCCTCCAACATCCCCTTCCTCCGCCTCTCCGCCTCCCTCCCCTCCTCAGCCCTCTGCTCCCCCTGCTCCCGCTCCATCCAACAAGCCTGGATCTCCGGCATGAATGCCGCCGCCTACGCACCGGGCATCGCCAACTCCGTCCTGCTCTCCGGCTGGAGCGCCCTGTACAACGGAACGCTCGCCACGTGCGGCTCGAGCTTCCTCGATACGACCGGGACGAATAACGCCGGGACCAACGGCGCCCTTGGCTCGGGGGTCCTTGGAGGGTCGACGTCGGCGGGCAGCGAGCAGGCGCCGGCGAACGTTCTTGGTATGCTCGGCGCGCTCGCGCTCGCGGCGCTTGCGTTCTAGGAGCCGAGCGCGATCCCCGTACCGCCCCAGCCGTATCTATTCGGTCCTTTAATCCCGCGTTCGTTATTTTCTACGTATACTGTATACCCCCCCGCCCGCCTCCGTACGAGTGATCCCTCCGTGTGCAATGCGGAGGCGCGCGGAGGCCGGCAAGGCGACTGACTGTGTCGTCGCGGTCTTATTGAAGTTGTCGACGCCTGTTGTGACTCCGTGGGAGTTTTTCTTTTACCCTTGTGGGTTTATTGGAGTTTTTTTTTGTTTATAAAAATTTTATTGAGGTCTCGTTCGCGGCTGGTGCGCATCGAGCTGGAGCATTTGTAAATGAAGGAATAGCGGAGAAAATGCCGGGCCGCGAGCGGAGCAAAACTCTACGCCGTCGGGCTGGCGGGGAAAGGGCGGGCCTGTGGTCCAGACCACCATACCACACCGTACAACGTGCCCCCGCCAATATCCGGCAGCTTCTCTGCTCCACACGTATCTGCCCGCACCTCCAGCCACTTGTCCAGCCATATCCTCGCAATTCATGACCGTAGACCACAGCGTGCGATCGAGACACAGCGCACATCGCCCGTCGGACATCCGGTACCACTTCGGCAGGCGGAGAGGACGTGCGCTGGCTACCCTACTCTGCAACATCGCCTGCGTCATGCGGTTCTGCGCTCCACGCTTGTACGGGAGGGGCGGACGGATGTCGGAGCGTCCGTGCCCGCGTCCCATCGTCGGTGCATATCCTCAACTGCGCTATCGCATGCGGATCCGCATCCCACCATCATGTATTATATCCACGCCCCGGCGGGTCGAGCTCCAGAACGAAGAGGGGTGTGCGCGCGCCGGCGTTCTTGCGTTGCCGCTTCTTCATCCTCTTGCCTTGTTCGTCTGATTTTCGCCTTGATCCCCCGAGTCCCTCGTCTTCTCGCCCGTCCCTTCTCCTCTCCTCTCCTCTCCTCTTCTCCTTTTCCTTCCCTCCATCTCTGCTTCCCGTATCCTCCGCTTCGCATCCTATTCATCGCTTCGTCGTCGCGACCCAGCAACGAACACTCTGGTTGCCGACAGAAGGACAGATGGGTTCCCGCGCTCATCTTTTTCAATCGATCTGTCGTGCTTGCGGTGTGCAATGCATCGAATGCCTTCTGTCCGGTACATGGTCCAGAATGCGAGAACGACCGCGGCCTCGTTCTCCAGCGTCCTTCATCCTGTCGTCCGGCGAGCTGACCTCGCCTGACCCGCTCCCCTCGATGCCTCAATGCTGACAAGCGCTACATTAACTGCACGGCTTGCGCCTTCGCATTGACTGTATAGTGCGCCCCTTCGCCATGCGCAGAACCGGATCGCCTCGCAGTGGACCGTGACTATCATAGAAAGCGGGAGACGGCGTACTGCACGAAAACCGAGCGGCGGGAGTCTGAGAACAGTTCGATGGCTTACGTGTTGCATAGTGCGCACGCGACACGGGTGCGGGTGGACTTGAACTCCCGGGCTGCAGACTGCACAGACATCGCCGCCGAGGAGCCGTCGCCGTGGCATGATTCTGTGGGAGTTCCACACTCTCTCGACATTCTGCGATAAATACGAGGTGTAGCAAAGTTCGGACCGAAGCCGAGAGTATTGGGAGGCCCGGATGCACGGTCTGGGAGGCTGGCGAAGGAACGGAAGGCTGGCGCAAAGGCCGACGACCGGGACGCGCAACGCATATTGCGGCGGGAATTTGCCGAGCTAGCAAGAGCGAATGGCGCGCGTCATCCCGCGCAACACACGCTTTGTACCGCCGGCGCGTTTAGCTGCTTCTCTCTGCCCGACTCACTTCGGACTAGCACGGGCCGTCCAGGAATATATCCAATCCTTCTCTCGCCTTCTTCGGTGCGCCACTGCTTAACTGACGACTGCATCAGAGGCCGGGTACGCACCGCGCGCCGACGGGTCTACTCCGATTCACATACCTCCATGCGCTATCTGCTTCCAGCGGAGAATCGGTACCGGCGGACCCAGGAAATATGCGACTGTAGCATGGAGCAAGGCGCTCCCTACGATGGAGCGGCAGGAAATCCCAAAAGGTGTGTCGGACCTGGCTCCCCTCTGGACAGAAACTCGATGGGCAGGCATCCATAGCGATTGGAAGGAGGGTGATCATAAGACAATATGCAAACGTAGTGAGGCAACGCCATCTTAGGGAGTCCGGATTTGCAATGGAGACCGTTACACACTCCCTGCAAGACACACAGTAGTCTTGGATATCCAAGGTCCACCTGCAACTCGTGGCCGAGGCTTCTACTTCCTGCGTGGCTACCAGGGCGCATGACATGCTCAGGGACCGAGGACGCGCAAAGTCATTACATTTACACCAATGGAGGCTACCGTAATGTGCGTAATCCCCAGTTTCGTGATCTCGAGATCCATTGTGGAGCCGATGAGCTGCGGCAGGCCGTTAACGAGTGTAGACGCCGATGTACGCCCTGACTTCTCGCCTATGTGTAGGGACGGTGCGATGTATGGTCGTCGGGGTGGTCTCATAGCCTCCATTGCCGACGCGCCGTGAGACATCCTGCTTGACGGCCTCAAGATTCTGACGGAAGCAGGTGCAGGGTGACAGGCAAACGCACTTATGCGCACAAAGATACTGTTGCGCAGCCGAGGTACATGCATGCTCAGTACTAAGAGGAGTAGCTGCGAAGGCTAGTGTCACATAAGGGAAATGGAGAACAGTGCCCTGCACTGTTCCGAGAGAAGTCGCGGAGGTCATTAATCGCGCTCATGCGACAAGCATCAGGCAGGAAATGCTGTTGAAAGGAGTCTTCCCGTTGCGGGGGGCCGAGAGGTGGACACGGGCTCGATGGTTGTGGGACGTAGTCTATGATATACGAGACCGCACGACTATAGCCTACGCTCCGGGCCGACGACTCCGGCTCGACGGCCTCCAGTGACCTCCGAGTCCCAGCCCTTCTGACGCTCCCAACCCGACTCTGCTCCTGACCCTTACTCCACCGTTGCGTTCGTTGCAAAGGTTAGGTGAGCATATCACGGAGCATGACACCTACTTGGTGAGGTAGTAGTAGTGATCGTAGCATATATGAGGTGACACCAAGGCCTAGGCCTAGGGTGACTCGGTGCATACTGTGGCACTCTACCACGGATCGCGGCGTGGTACCCTTACTCCATCGTGCAAGAAGACGCTCAGCAAAGCTCGGCACAGAGGCTAGGCATTTCAATCAGCTACATCAGCTGATATTCTGTGGGCTCCAAGACGGATAGAGCACGTCTGTTTGTAACAGTACCTTACTGAATACTATGTGCGATAGTATGCGGCGAGCAAAGGAGCACGAGATAAAGGAATCTCACAAGACCAGGAGATTCCGTAATACGAGAGATATATTTGGAAATTCAATCAGGCTGGCAAAGCCGGATTTTTTCGCTTTCGAGAAGCGGCATGGGCGACATGTGTTGCATTTAAATGCGTTTGGAAAGGCAGAAAGCTGGCCCGCCCGAGGACCGTCACCTTCCTTGTGATCAGTAGAGGTGTCGAGCCGGTATCAAAGGAAGCTTACGATATAGAGCTCAAGCTTTGCCTATTAATTGACAGGCATGATCACACGTACACACACTAGTCAAGGAGTACATACATCATGGATGTGGGCGACTCGGAAGTGTACACAGCTAGCTGATCCTGACACTTTGAACCGCCCCTGCCGTCTTCCACCGTCAGGACGGTACATGGTGTTTTTGATGACGCAAGCACAAGTCCGACTCCACAGCTTCAGCACCACCCGCGGAAGATGGGCAAACTTTTGAAGGCGATATTGGTGGGCAGAGAAGCTACTAGTCTACCACCGTGTCAAGTACAAGCAAAAATTTGAGCATCTTGAATCCGTTCTGCTCAGACTGTCCTCAGTTGTTTGTACATGCAAATCATGTCGATCACGATTTCGAACTTGAAACTTCTTCAGAGCCCAGGAGTAGCGGTTATGGGATGGGTTGTACAACCTCACCGGGATCCACTAGTAGACTTTCAGACGCCTTCGCGGATGCCTTGACACCTGACACGGCGGGTCACACCTTCTTCCATGCAGCAGTGAGTATTCAGGCGTGTTGAAGATTTATCCGAGAGTACACTTTGTCACTTACTTCGACGTGTTGTTCGGGGCACTGACGTTGTGAGAGTTCGAGAAGCTGCCCTTGTCGCGGCGATGGGGCGGGGGGACCACAGATTCGGCTCCTCGTCTCATGATCGCAATCTCCGGAGAGCCACTCACAAGTGCCTCAATCTTCTGACGGCGCGCACAGAACACGAGAATGGCCCGTCGTCAGGTGCTTCTATGCCTTGTCCGGCAGTTCCTTTGCCGAGAACACATGATCGAGCACGGCAACTCTTGGTCAGGATACGATGAAAAAGCGGCCATTACGCCAAGATACCTCCGCTGAGTGTGCTCGAAGTTAAAGCGGAAAAGATGAGTAGGGTTATCGAAGTCAAGGCCACCGGACTTCAAATTGCGGGGACGACCCTCAACTAAGGGCACGTGTAGCGGTCATGGGGTTAGGGTTTTTAAACTGGTCTGCTCACCGTCCCGTACCTCGCGCCTCGACGGCGTCCAACTAGTACTCTCCAGGAGAAAGCATAGAGTGTGATGCAGTAAAGTTCGGATTCGGACTAATACCGTAAGTCGAGACGTATGAAATGAGATCCGAGAACAATATTATGAACGATAGATATTGACGCAGCGCTACTCAGACTGTGTTCGCAGCTGACCTCTTCTTTTCCATCCTGAGCTTTTACTACACACGAACGCTCTCGGGTGGGCCGAGGTAACTATCTTTGAGGCCGCCGGTATCTGTACGGCATTCGTCAGAGCCCCTATATCAACGAAAGAGGGGCAGGTGGCGACGTACCAATGACAATTCTCTGCACGACTACCGCTGGTTCTATCATCCACACCTTCAACGTATGCGAACCGGGCCACGCAGTGAAGACGCCTGTAATCGGGACGATCGAATTCGCGACGAAGTCGTTCCACTGCGGCGGCTCGTCGCCAGGGTTGCCCGCGGCCGGGATGAAGTACGTCGTCTGAGGTGCTTGGTCGTCAACCTGCACGGCCAGCCCTAGCGGGCGGTCCGAGCCGAAGGCGTTGAGAGAGGGCGAGACAAAGACGGTCGCGGAGATGTTGCCGGACTGGCCAATCGTGTTGAAGTTATAAAAGTCGTACTCCCTGCACCGACGACGTCAGCTCTCCTTGCGAAGCAAGGGTGATAAGGCAAACAGGCTTGGGCCTTCACCAGCCGTGTAGTTCTGCTCGCCATTGCCTAGGCGAGGCCACGGCGTGACACCACTCAGCGTCCGCCCGTAATTCGGTATTTCGGTCCAGGTCACCTCGCCGACAGTCGTGTTGCGCATCGCGTGAGCCGCCTCGATTGCAATGGCACCATCGCCTTCAATGAAGCCTATATAAGCTGTCAACGACCAAGACATCACTAGAGCAAGGGCGGAGAACGCACCGCTGCCAGCCGGCGCCACTGTACGATTCGCGATGAAGAGGACGGGAACGATGTTGGTCGATGAGCTCGTAGGATACCCGTTCGCGTCCGTCGCCTCAAACTTCACGAGTGCCGTCTGCGCGCCCTGGACCTGGTCCCAGTTGACATGGACCAAGACGCGCGTCTCAGGCATGCTGGCGTTGAGCGAACCGCTAGGTGCGGAAAAGGACAGCCAGGAAGCGTTGGAGGTTGAAGAGTAGGTGAAACCGGCGGGCCCGCCAAGGCCGATGTCGACGTAGCGGTTGCCGAAGGGAGCGTAAAAGTCGAGTGTCATGACCGGCGTCGGGCAACCGTAACCGTTTGGACAATCCCACTGATTGTCGCCCGGCCTGTGCAAATAGCGTCAGCAACGTATGCCGAAAGCATGCGCAAGGCGCCGAGACGGACCAAGATCCGTTGCTGTTCTCGAGCGCAATGCGCATCGGACCGGCAATATTCGGTTTGCGGTTCGAGACACGAGACAGCGGGGGCATGCTGTAATGGTGTAACATAAGCGGCAGCATAGAGGGGGGAGTCAAGGGACACACATGTTCTGCATCGGCTGCTGCCAGTAGTAGTACCTTGTATGCGTCTGATCGAGAATGCTAAGTAGGGTATTGAGCGACTAGAGCAGCACGATCGAAGAAACACGCACTGATTCCACTTTCCGTCGAGCAACCCATGGTATTCTAGTTCCAGATCATAGTCCATCTCAAAGGAGGACTCAACAAGCGTCGCGAATGTGTTCGCGCCAACGCGGGCTTGACTCGCGAGGAGATTGTTCGCGCCCGCGCGTATCCACAGACTATGGATGGCATACACGGCCTGGACGGGATGGTAAACAAGCTGAAAGAACGCTGGCTTGGTCTCTTCGGGAAGGGAGGCGTAGATTTTTGCGGCGGTATCGTTGAGAGTGGCAAGTTCACTGAGGACAGTGTCGGCCCTGTGGTGAAATCAACAAGGGTGAGTGCACCGGAAGGAGGGCTAGAGAAGGAAACGCGCTCGCGGTAGTTCCAAAGACTATACGTGTTCGCGTCCAGGAGCTCCGGCTTCCTCCTCGCCAGGAACCGCGTCATGTTCCCCACGATCTCCGTTACGGTGCCCGCGACAGCGTTCGACACGTCGAACTCCCGCGCCGCCCACTCCTCCACGAATTCGTTGAGGTTGCCCTGCCCCCAGCGGCTCGCGTTCCAGCCGTAGTTGATGAAGAATTCGATGTTGAGTTCGTTTGGCTTAAGGTCGCCGACATTCAGGATCCAAATGCGTGTCGCCTCACGGTCGACGGCGAGGGACATCTGTTCGAAGATCTATGATTGAAGGTGCATGAGCTGCCCGGGGATCTTCAATGGGGTCGGCTTGCTGACCTTTGAGACCTGGCTGCTCTGGATCCACTTGTAATCACGCGGACTGCCGACGTAGTCGACCTGTGCGGAGAAGCGTGAGCACTGAGAGCGTCGGGACGTTCCTAGACGAACTTACGTGGTAGTAGACACCTGCGCCGCCCGTCCTGTTCCTTTCTGAAGGAATCGGATACCGACGAACGTTTCCCCAACTACACGCCGTCCAGCATGACCCAATCTCTGTTGCGGGGGGAATGCTTACTTATCGTCTGTCCAGAGGAGTGTGATATCGTCTGGCACGGACATGCCACTTTCGTAGTATCCTTGTACCTCCTTGTCTGAAGGAAGTGAACGGCAGGGCATCCCGCTGCAAGGAAATGACGCACAGAGGCACCAGGACTGAGGTATATCTGTAATGGGCACTGTGCCGTTGAACTCGTTTGTCAATATCTGGCGCTGGTCGGAGAGGATCTTCTCGAGAAGCTGGATATTCGTATTCTGCCCTGGCACTATGGTACCCCCGCGGTCAGTAAAATCGAGGAATTGCATGAGGACGGAGAGCACGCACGGTCACCATCCCCGCGCATTCCGACCGTCCACATCGTCTCGTATGGCCCGGCGCGCTCGGCTCCCTGAACCCAGAAATTGTAGATGAAATCTGCGTTCACACTATAGTCCCATGGGCCCTGTCCGAACAAGGACCACTCCACAGGTATACTACGTGCTATGGGCTCTTCATGACTACGTACGCCTGCGTGAGCGGAGAGAGGGAGGCAGGAATGAGAGACGCGCCTAGTGCCCATTACGATGCCATAATAATCCGCAACGAAGCCGTTTTCAGGATCATCTACGTAGAAGGCGCTGCTCCATTGCGCTGTTGTCGGACATATGCGTTGGACCGATGCCTCAGGGTCAGTTCAAACACTCACCAGGCCAAAGGAAGTTGCCCTTGAGCCGCAAAATGAGTTCAAACCTACACATCGCGACGCTAAGCTCGCGAGAGAAACGGGCAAGGACGGGGGGGCACATACAAGTGCGAGTAGAAGAACCGATTAAAGGGGCTGCTTGTGAGAGTGGCGCCGGTTCCGTTCGTAAACCTATTGAACGCCCAGTTCTGCAGGCCGGGCTGCTCGTCATTAAGGAAGATGCCGCGGTACTTGACCGTCGGGCTGCCCTGGCTGTACCCCTGCGGAGATACGAAGAGGTCATCGTGCTTTGTCGTAGGCACGTCCGCCCACCAGTACCACGGCGAGACACCTGACACAATACGACAGTCAGTCGGGGACAGAGCACGAAAACACAACACACGCACCGATCTGCTCTGAGTGGTCGTAGAGTGCGAAAATCGTCCCTCGTTTATCCGCCCCGACCATAACGTACGCCTGGTCGACCCCCGGCAGCGGATTCTTGACCACCTGCGTCATAAACGCCTCCCACTGTCCCTCGATTCTGGACACATCGAGCCGCGTGCGGTTGACGACCTCTTCAATTAGACTACTCTTCCCTAGGGTGCCGACGATGATCGCCGAACCAGCCTGCTCGTGAGTCGAAGACGAGTTAGCGAGGCTCGGCGCAACGCCCGTCACGCGTCCGACGTCTTGCGCAAAAGTCGCCGCCGCAAGCTGCACGCCGGGCCACTCGTCGTCCGCAAGGAGTATGTGCGCCGCGGCACCGCGTGAGACGAGTGGGAACGCGCCGGTAGTCGCGTCGAAGGAGATTACACGTTCCTGGCCGAGAGCCGCGACACGCCAGGATGCCGCTGCGAGGAAGAGAAGCGTACGCGTACACCGGGAGCCAAACATAGCGCGAGGCATACGGAGCAACGAACGCGCGCATCCGCGCCTACTATATGTACCCCACGCGTCCCGCGCGCAAGCCATAGTGCTGTCGAAACGGTGCGATGGTCCACATGATCGTTCCCGGTGGTGAGGAATATCCTCGGAGCGGCGGAGCGCTGCGTCGACAGGGCGGTGACCACGGACGTATTACTTTCCTCCTGGTCTTGATGTCCCGTTTCGGCGGATGGTAGCGTAAGGCCCCGACGCGCAGGCATGTCAGAGGGTGCATGGCGGGCCGATAGGGTAGAAGCAACCTCCTCCGACATCTCAGCTGACTGCGCGCGCGATCATGTGCGGAAGGCTGAGGGACGCCCGAGGCAGATATGATGCTGCAGCGCGGAACGGGAGAACGAGCGCGTAATCGCCACTGAAGCCCCGATTGGAGCAATGGCACTGTATTGCCGTTGACTGTGGACAGAGAAGTAATCACTTACGGACGATCATGGTCGTACAGGACAGAGTCGCTTGACGCTCGTCAGGGCCTTGGCCGTTGGCGCTCGCTGAGGCCTTAGCGAGGACGCGATCACGTGAAACGTCGCACGAGTACGCGCCTCAAGGTCTGCGATTGCGTCACGCCTTTCGCTTCTTTTCCCGCGAAAAAAGAGTGTTTTGGGTGCGAATTCTGGAGCCAGAAGTAAACCAGGTGGAGCAGGAACTCGGCCATATTTGGAAAGCCCCACCAGGTGTCTCACTGACAAGGAGTCGGTTCTAAAATGCTATAGACCGCAAGAAATGCTGTAGAACTTGAACGAGTTAACTGACCTTCCGTCTTTGGGAGATTTCCTCAGAAAAAGAAGTCATCGCAAATATAGGAACAAGATGACGAATTCAGACTACCTGTAACATCCTTCGTCTCCTGGGGGTAGGACCCTGCGATGTATGCTATCGTCACTCCGAGATAAGTTTTCCTACGCGAGCGTCAAGACTCGGAGTCCCTCTTCACCGCACAACAACACAGTCAGACTCGGGGTCCACTAAGTTATCTGAATGCCGCTACGGTGTAACTGCCTATCTTACCCTCTATTGGCAACCAGGGGTCAGTCATAGTAGGCCAACAGCAAACTCAACCTTAGAGCTGAAGGCTGCCGCTCGGCGCTACAATATCCCTCCACGCATATAATCGCGAGCGCCACTGTATTGTCCACATGGAATCCGAATCGAAAAATAGAGACATACAGTTGGCGATCAGCTGCCGCGAGTCGAAAAGTGCCATCGTCTTCACCGCACGGCGTCACGCGGACTCTCCGAAGGGATAGCAATAGCTGTTCTTATTGATGTGCGAAGGCACCGTACGAGTCAGCGGCGGGGATCGCCTGTAAATAGCGCCTAACCAAGTGCCGTAGCGCGCGGCCTACCCCCCCCCGCCACTGGCTGCCGCACTTAGGCATCGACCCGTGGCGTCTTCGCGTGAATCACGGTACAGGAGGATTGTTCAAGCGAGACGCCGGACGTGGAGTGTGCTCGTCCGGACAATACTGACGTGTTGGGGCCAGCGAGGGAAGACCACCAGGCGCTCGCCTGAGTTATTCTCGAGACGCAGCATCCTGCGTGCGGTCGAGAGTAGGGTTCGGCAGGACGTAAATGTTTGTGCGTATTGCAACATCAGAACGGCGCAAATACAGTGCGGGAGAGAAAGGCATATGACACATAGTGCATGAGGGAAGCGGAGATGTTAGGTCGGCCTCGCGCATCCCGAGCGGCAACTTGCTACGAGAAAGCGGGCGCGTGATGAGCGGCGGTCGTCGCGACTCGGATCCTGTTGTAAGAAAATGAACCACGGACACGGTTAGGCAGCAAAGATTTGGCACACGAGCACTTACCTGGGGGCTGCCGGCATCAGCCAGCGCGAAGCGAGGATCAAGATCGATATGCGGCTCGCGACGATCCGCCAGCCCCGCAGCGGCGTGCTTCCTGCACACCCGGAAGTTCATTCCTCGCCCCTCCTTCCTTGTGATCCAGCGCGATCATGCGCGATCTGTTGTTGCCGCGCAACGGTCTCCTCCCACAACGAGTACGCCACGACCACTGCGTCCTTTTCGGCCGGGTCCGTCAGACGCGCGACGGCATCGTCCAGATCGAGCAGCTCGCCGACGTACGAAGCTTCGTCGGGCATGCCTGTGTTCGCCTCGCGCACCTGCAGCGCCATGAGATCAGGGGCGAGACGCGCACATGCAGGCGGAGAGGGATACGCACGGCGTCGGCAGGGATCTGCCCGACAAAGTAGTAGCACACGTACTCGTCCCCGCGCCTGTATGTGCTCCTCGTGTTTCGATCCACGATAGTCGGCTGTCCAATGATCTTCATGAAGAGCGGCTCGCCCGTCCTCAGGCCGTCGTCCTGCGTGCCGGGCGGAAGCGGCGCGCCCGTTGGCTGGTATAAGGGCAGGAACACTGCTCGATACCCCGACTAGGCGAACAATCACATCAGCGGGTTGTCAGCACGCAGAACGCGGAGGCTGGTAGCGTTGCCGCGAGACAAGAAAAGGAACGCAGCGCACGATACGTACCTCCTCGTACCCTTCCCTCAACGCCGCCATCTCGACTGTCTCCCCGATGTCCTTCCGGCCCCTCGGGACGAACCAATATCCCGTGTCTCGATCATTTACGACGACAACTTTCCCCGTCGAGGGCTGTATGATGATCAGCGCCGCCGCGAGGCGGAAGTCGGCGCTGTACCACATCGCGCTGCGGATGACGGGTGACGAGAGCGAGGAGAGTGCCGCGATCTCGACGAGCTGGCGCTGGGGTGGGGACTGAATGCGCAGACCGGATGCGGGGTTTCGTGCCCTCAGAAATCGTCCGGCACCTTGTCCCCATTGGCGTGCTGAGGACGAAGCCATGGTTGGTGCGTTGGGTGTTGTGACCGGACGCAGGGCCGCGAGAATCAATGGCGGTCAGGCCATGGCGCTGGGGAAACCGGGCCGAGGAGCGATAGCAATTGACGTGGATATCGACCAGTTCGGTTCCGGTCAGCCTTCATCCGCATTACGACGCTCAGCGTGCATGCACAACTAGTCCCAATGTTCTGCCCAGCCGGTAATTGGCGAGGTGGTGGTAAGAGGGAAACGATAATAATGCGCGAGCGGCAGAACACCGTTTCCGCGTTACATTTACTCCCGCATCTCACGTTCGCACGGGCCGAACCGGCGCGCACCTTGCGAGAACGAAGGCGCCTCTGGCGCGCACTCTGCAGACGGTAACGACATAGAACTAGGTGATAAGGCAAAGCTCGATAGCAAACGTTAACCCACCGACAGCGATCGCGAAGAGGGGACAAATAAATGATACATACATCCAGCCACTAATACATAGGAGCCCCGGAAACGAACCAGATCGACGAGCAAGCGCGCTCGATCCACAAGAGAATTATCCCCAGGTCTGTGTAGATGCGGTCGACAGGATTACCTGATACTGAACCGCCCAAACGCGCCTTGCCGCTCACGCGCCGGATCGCATTCCGGAGCCGCCCAGACTTTCCACATCTTCATCGCCTCCTCTCGGTGGCAGATTGTGAAGACGGATGTGCCGTCCGGGCTGAGGCAGCTCTGGCTCACGACGCCCGTATGCGCAACGACGCTGACGACGCGGCGGCCGGTCGGGTACGCGTGGACCGCAATCGAGTTCTCGAGTGGCGCGCACCGGTCCGTCGCGTCCTGCGGCTGCGGGGCGGCGCGGGGCGGGTGCCTGCCCCACGCGAGGCCGTGCGTGCTGAGCAGCTCGCGGCAGTGCGGCGACCAGAGGAGCGAGTACACGTTCGTGCCTGTCTCGATCTCTCGCACGGGCTCGGGGCACAGCGCACTCGCGAACGCTGATGTGCTCCATAGCCGAATCGTGTCGTCCGGGAACGTCCCTGCCGTCGCGAACAACTCCGTCTTCCAGGGGCACCACGCGAGCGCCTTAACCGCGCCGTCGTGCTTCACGCGGCCGATGCGCCGACAGGTATTGCGCGCGTCCCATAGATTGACCGTCCCGCGCGCGTCTGACGAGAGCAAATGCTTGCCATCCGCAGACCACTGGAGCCCGTAGATATCGCTGCGGTGCGCGGACAGGTGCCGGACCGGGTCTGCGGCGCGCGAATCGAGCCAGACGATATCGCCGCCGACCCTGCCGACACAAAACTCTTGCCCGCGCCAGCTGAGTGCGCCGACGCTCTTGCATTCCTTGTCCGGCCAAGCGTGGACCTGCGCACCCGCAATAACGTCATACGTGTGCACGAGACCCGTCGACGTGCCCAGACACAGGATTCCCTGTTGGTCCTGGTCTGCAAAGGCGAGCGCACGAATACAGCCCATGGATACGCGTTGGAGTGTACAAAGGTGCGCGATATGGCGAGTATCGAGATTCTGATGATAAACATCAGGTCCGCACGCAACGGCAATAAGATTTTGCCGCGACCAAGCAAGGGGATACGCCCATGGGTCTTGTGGTATACCCGGGCCATCCAAAGCAAGGATGAATTGCTTCCGGCGCGCAAGCACGGAGCCTGCGGAGGAAGGATGTGTCGCGGCGGTAGACTTGAACAGGTCGGAAGCGCACTTCCGTATACGCGAGAGTGTGGCGTTGTCCACGTTCGGTGGAGGTGGGTCGGTGTAGTTCAGGACGCGGTCATCGATGAGGCCGAATGCCCGCGCGATGCGTTTCGTGCGAGGTGTCGTGTCGATCGGGAAAAGGATGTCGGACCGTGTGGAGATGAAGCGGTCTGCCTGTGGTCAATATGTGAGCAAGAAATTGATAAAACGCGCGGAGTAGCCGTGCACTAGATGCGGTAACCGGACGGACAGGTTAGCTAGAGGATGTCTCGCTGTCAATGCGTGAGGCATGGACGCTATGAAAAAACCGTATCTCCGCTCGCGGGCCGAGCAGGCGACGATTATTCGACGGCCTCCAAAGTTTGGGCCGATGAGAACATCGATTACGCGCACACACATCGCTCCGTGCAGCCTTTTCATCTTAAACAAGCCAAGGAGAGCTAACGCAGGCGCTCGGTGCGTTCATATAACACACGGAGCTCATGTGAGGCTATTGAGAAGCAATCGAAGCAGGATCAGACAAGAAGCAGGCATGATGCGGACGTTTAAAGAAACAACATTCCCAAACGATGATTGCTTTGTCCGTCTATGCCCGACGACTGACGACAGCAGATGGAGCGCTCGAGACCGCGAACCGGGAACCGAGAAAGCGCACGCCGTTCGAAAGGTAATTGTGTGCGTGGACCGCTGCCACACGTACGCGCATCCTATGCGCGGTCTGAACGGTCCTTGCGTGTGCAGGCGGATCAGCACGAGCAGAAAAATCGACGTACTCTCGGCTCGCCCCCGGCGTCCTCCAGATCCCGCTTCACCGACGGCGATGCTTCCACGTTTATGGGCACCATGGATATTCGCTGCCGCTTTACGGAGAACTCATTACTGATCGATACACGAGAGCGGCGTTTGCGCATCGACGGGGTCTTGAAACATTCTCGTGAGGATCCAGGCGTGGGGACGCTAGCGCCAGTGAGCATGATAATGGTGCAGTGAGGGTGTACACACTCAGCCATGATATCGACAACGGCGAGGTCAGTCTTGGACTATGAGGGCGTTGAAGTGCGCAACAAGCGCTCGTAAACTTTATCTTGAATCCGTGAAGCGGATTGCGAGCGTGGGATGACAACAAACGTAGCCAGGCAGAGCGATGGAGTGGCTGCAGAGTTGGGTCGATGTGAATATGCGATGTGCGTCCCGCGCAACGATATCGGAATGTAGTGAACTTAATCGCACGGCCAGGAGGAAGCGTGGTACACGGCCAACGCGCTGACGGCCCGCAAGCACAAGGCAGCAAGAAGCAAGGACAACCAAAACCGACGGTCGGACAGGCATGGTCGCACGATTGCACATCACGTGCGGGAGTGTTGGCAACCCTGCCGCCGCTGACGTTCGACTGATTCATATCCTCTCGGATTCAGGACGGTACGATGGGAATGTGATATGCACAGGATAAGATTGCATGAAAGTATTGGTCGCATTCGATGACACTGGTATACACTCTTTGCTTTGCCTTCGCAATCCTACAAGGATGCCCGTAATCTACTACTACGCAACTCCCAGAGAAAGACGAGTTAGAGCTCTACAGTTTACGATCAGGGTCGGTTTTCAAAAGATTACGATCAGAAAACCCACTTTGCATAGCAGCAACATCGGTGCTCTGGACGTAGTCCTCGAACTCGGAGATCTTCTCCTGGAGCTCATCAGTAGACACGAGCTCGTCCTCTACAAAGTATGTGAATAACAGGCACCATGAGACTATGCTTCGGACGACGCACCAACAACAAGTGTAATCTGGAGCTTCTTAATACCATAGCCGATGGCGACGAGCTTGCTGGCACCCCAGACGAGACCCTCCTGCTCGATCGAACGTACGCATTTCTCGAGAGCCTCCATGTCAGTTTCGTCGTCCCAAGGCTTCACCTCAAGGGTGACGACAGACTGAGGAGCACGTCGTAAGACGTGCAGGGTATGACAGCAAAAAAAAACACACTTTCGCAGCAGCCTTCGGCTTGTTGGCCTTCTTCGCGTTGTATGCAGCAACACGTTCGGCTTTGATGCGCTCGGCCTCTTCATCAACCTCGTCGTCGGATCCAAAGAGATCGACCTCGTCATCGTCGTCTTCGACGGCAGCAGGCGCGTTAACGGCCTTGGTAAACGTTTCACCAGCAGTGCTGGAGCCGGGAAGGATGGCAAATTCAGCCTCATAGGACTTGATGTGGTTGTACCAACGAGAGGCATGCGGCGACGTTGCCGCATCGGGAGCAGCGATCAAAGCCTTAAAGACGTGAACATCGGCTTGGGACGGGGTATAGCTGGCAGTCGGAAGTCAGCGAATGTTGAAAGCAATCAGGAAGATAACGAGAGGTAGTAATCAGAAAGCTAGGTAAATTGGTGTCGGCACGCTTGAGCAGCGGTGTCTAGTCGCCTCTTAGAAACACGGACCATAGCATAAAATCATCACAAACAATCGTATGACGGTACGCAGTGAACGAAAAGATCGATGCTGTAAAAACTTACCCCTCAACGTACGAGCGCGACGCAAGGTGCGCTTCGAGCTTATCAAGATCAAACGACATCGCTAGCGAAAAAATGAGCTGGAGAGAGCGACCGGCGATGTGGTGGTTGGGAGCAGAAGGGCATTGAAGGGATCGATGTCGATGGCCGCCAAAAATTCACGCACGTGGAATTACTTTAGGGCCAGTGCCTCAAGCGACGACCCGTGACTGCCACTCAACTAGTCGTCACGACTCGTTTTTTCTCCCGCCATGAACCCATCCTTGTGAACGAAACGGAGTGATTATTTGTCTGCTGGTCCTCCCTTCTTTCCTTTTTACTTCACACTTCAAGCGCTTTCGGAATATCGGTTTTCCAGGACGCCCAAGCTTCGAACGACGGCGATCACAAAGTGCCAACGTCAGTCACTTGCACCACGGCGACCGACCTCCTGTGTCCCTTTTCTGCCGTCGGCGCTGCCGCCGCCGGCCTCTTTTCCTGTCTCTTGCTGCCGTTATTGTATATTGTACGCATAATTCCGGCCCTACGGGCGGCACATATCATGAGATATCAAGGGATTCGTGCCGGACACGGCCGACTGCACGACCTTTTCTGCGCCGCGTGGGGCACACACAACATAGACTGTTTTTTTTTCACCCTGTTCGTCACTACGCCGAGGAAATTTCCTCGTGACGTAGTCATTATATCCTTCTTTGAACTGAATTGCTGTTCTGTGAGCACACACATGCTCATATCGCGCTTACTGTTCTCTGACTGCTCTCTGTTTATCCGGCCAGGGAACAAGCCAGGGAACAGGATGATTCTCTCTATCACGGCGGAGAGTGTATGTCCGATGCTCCCACGGCCAAGATATAGGATATTTTTGGAGGCATACAAGACGTACGTGGTAACACTTCCGGCTTGCCAAAGTTCGGTTAGCTCTTGGCCGGCTGTAATGGATGTTGCAATATGCTGTCGAACTGTACGCACGGCACGATTTACGATCATGTGATCTCCGAGAGGCGATAGCGTTCGCTTACTTTTGTCGGGAAGGATCGTAGCTTGCCCGTTTCTTGTGCTGCTCTCCTTCAAGCTTCTCATAGGTTGCCGCGAGTGTGTGACCGGACGGCACAACTGACCTCCGTCTCCATAATGCCGTCAGGAATATCCATCCCTACTCTCGCATGTCCCGGCGGATGGTGCACGAGCGCGTCTTTTCATCCTTCTTACTCGCCATCTACTTGTATGATGCTCTCGTGAGTAAGTATGATTTTCTAGGCTGCGCGACAACGGTCATCTTTAACATTCGATAAAACGTCTACGCTCGTAGTTCTCCGTGATGAGTGATGATGTCGATTTATTATTCTATGTAAGCCATAACTGATTGAGCTGATCTTCTCCGGCGGATTCTCTTTGCCTACTATACAAAGGACAGCTGGTACAGCTCTCACCTGGGGAGAACGCACTACGCCATACCAAATAGGTGCTCTTGCTGTCCGAATGGATCTGCTTGACAGCGACTGACTACGGTGAAGTTCAACTGACGACCGTTCGTGCGCCGCCGCGAGAAGGTTGACGGCCAAGTTCACGACCCGGTCCGCTATCTCGCGCTATCCGAGGTCATCAGCCTGCTACTACCACTTTCAATACTACCTTCCTCGTCAAGCTCTACCTACGGAGGCTTCGGGCGTAATAATCGATCAAGCGTCTGGGTATGACTTTATGATCCGCAATGCCTCCATCGAACGTGTGGGCTGACCGCACCGTGGCACAACATAGCTGGGTCGCTCCCACGCTTCGCCCTCTGTGCGCTGCTTCTTCTCGAGGGCGCTTAGCCTCTCATGGATACCTCAAACCTTCATCTTTCAGATTCTGATGCCATGTCTTGGAGTTGCGGCAGTGATTGGCATCGTCGGTGCGGGCGTCGTTGTGCTATGCGTATGTCCGCCGAATTAAGCTAGCAGCTGTATTGACAGCTTTAGCTGATGAAGTTTACGTTACGCAAGGCCGCTGCCGCCCAATGACGCCTGTTGCTATGGTCGTACGAGATGCTGCTATGTCAACAATTGCGGTGCGACATCCGGTGCGAGCCTCATTGCTCACTGGTGCTTTGTTGCCGACTAACCATGTCTCCACTCCGCGCATACACTATAGTAGCTCGTTTAAGGGCACAATTACGGCCCAATACATCGCTCTACAGATCTGGTGTATGAAGCCGGACGCGAACAAGGTTTTTAATCTTCCCCTTTTCCCGCTTATACTTTTGAACTCGCGATGGCCTGTTAACTTGGGACATCAGGCCCGCGACCGTGGACCTCTTCTGCGCGTGCGCGCGGCGTGCGACATCCGTCACGCCGTCGCATGCATCGTTCGCTGTCCGCTTGTTGGAACCAGATCTACTATTCGGGGTACCGGATTGACATAACTTGTTCTGTGACTTACCCGCTTTGTTACTCGTCATGCCCCTGAAGTCATCCTTGCATCACTCAGACTCACTGCAGTCGTCCGCATCGACGCACAGCACTTGGACAGCTCGGATGGCGGTTCCGTGAGCTGCACATGACAATTCAGTTCATCTCCGACATCGATGTGTTCCCAGCTGGCTGTAGCGATGCCCCTCCCTTCCATTCGTCTCGCCGGGCTTGTGGCCGCTGAGCCCATGTGATGCACGCACATCTGAGTGTCGCAAGTCAGGGCGCGCGCATATTGTGCTCCTTTACATTGATCCCCGACACTCTCATGCTCGATCTTGTTGACCGTCCTGGGCTAGCTTGTCGAGTGTGGCGGTACAACCTTCTGCTGGTTGTGCTGAAAGCTGCAGCCTGAAACGCTGCCTCGCTCCAACAGCATCATCCGTATGATGCATCTCAATTCCTTCCTGGGCACAATCGTCAGACGGGTGCCGTGATTCCGAACCTCGGGCATTTTTGCTACGAGAACTATTCCCTACTTACTGAGGGCTTGGTCAATTACGGCCGATCCCGGCAACAGTCGAGAGCGGTCCTGAACGGTCGCCGTCCTTGGTGGCACAGCTGCGCATCTGACTCGGCACATCTTCTTAGCTGATGACGTCCTAGCGGGCCAGCTGATCATAACTGACGTTGCGCAAGCCAAGGTGGCGGGTGGGATGTACGAGCAGGCTACCAGGGCCTGAGTGCGTTCAAGCGTCAAGGCAGTCCGATGCGGAACCGGCGGCGCAGAGCTTCGTGCGCGCACATGATGTACTTGCAAAGGAAAGTTTACCCCAAATTCGAGCCGAACAAGTCAATGTTGGGTATATCGCCGAGAATACAAACGATGACGGAATCCGGGCAATCGTGGCGCTCGCTCAGTCAAGACTGAAAATCGCCGAGAGATCCGAGCCATCTACAAGCCGGTCCAGTCAGTACGATAGCGGTGTATCGGGAGGCTTACTTCTCATTTCGCCTCACTCTCGGTCGAAACGCGAGGCGATCGGGTCGTCCTCTCTTCGTCTAATGCAGTCCAAGGGCTCGGACAAGTAGGCGGCTGTGCCCGTTCTCCATTGGAAGACACCGAAGACGCCGAAATCAGGCGGTTTCTCACGAACAAGCCGACACCAGCGCTCGCACAAACCTGGCGTTCCGCAGCGAGGTTCGATCGGCATGACTTCCATTGTGGGACTTGCGAAGTGGCCGCTGTGGTCTTCTCCGGCCTGTTGTCCCGTGTGCGTGCCTTGCTGTTGGGACGCGCTCGCCACAACCGCCAAAGGCCCCGCCTCCTCCGTGCATGGTGTGCCTGCGCCCTCGGCCAACCCCCTTCCGATTTCATTCATTCAATGCGCCACTTAAACGGGCAGTTTCGTACTGGCCTCCGCCAAATGCAGCGCGCTACTCAGCTTCTCGATACATCTCGAGACATGCACGAGACGCCGTTCGCCGACATTTCTGTCGGCTTCCAACTTCCTATATAACATGTTGTCTCTCGTTCCAGCATTCCACTTTCGCGACATTCCGCTTTCGTTACCATGGACCCCCTGAATGACCCCGCCTCTCGTCCCGACCCCAGTCTACCCCTCCCCGTTCGCGCCCTCCAAACCCTGCTTAGGGTGTTTCCCGACGTATTCGTCCTCGTCGACGGCGTCGAAGGTCATCCGACTACCTTGAATTCGTTGTCTAGGACGTGCAGAGCTCTGCACGACTTCGGTTGGAATCGGGTGTATTCGCGAATTTTCCCACTCAAGTTCGATTTCGGTGTATCCGACACGCTCTGCTTCTCTGTTGACGACGCTGCCAAAGCCGATGAATTGTGGCGACGGTTCAAAGCTCTCCGCGTTATTCACAGGGGCGAGGCAGATCGGCTCAAAATCATTGACACGCTCTACATCGCTCACCTCATGCTTTTGGAGGACGGCGGGCTGAACTCCACGCAGCTGGAATGGGCAGGATTAGGTGATTTTCTTCAAGCGGTGTTGTCCGAGCAGCTACAGTTGGGGGGATACGTCGAGGCACCGGTGGACGAGATGTGCTCCTTGGTCGTGGCTTTGCTTTGGCAATGGACTCAATTGGGGCATGGTGCGTGGTCGTTTCACTGGATGTCATGCATCGGTGGCTGATTTCGGCTTGTTGGGACGGTAGACGTCTTTAACGCAAAAAAGGACAGCAGACAACGAGAGCGCATAATGTCCTTTCTTGAGACCTTCCTCTTCACTAATTTCTATGTGCGTGGGGCGTGCAATTCGCTTGTCTGCGTACTCAGCCACAATATAGTACGATCTGCCAGAAGCAGCGCATATACCCTCACTATCCCTCATCGAGCAGACGCGGGCGATTGACGCGTCGGAGGGCATTACCCATCGGCGTCGCGTCAAACATTTTGGACAAGACTTGAAAATGCAAGCGCCACCGATCGCGCTCTATGCTCTGTCCCTGTACTTCGCGTACATGGAACTCGACGGGCTTGCGCGCATGTCGGGGTTGGTGTCGCGCGCTCAGCGCGTTTCCTTACCCTATCCGATCACACCCTACACGATCACGACTGACGATGTGGACGAGTACAACGCGGCTTGCCGCTCGAGAGCCACCCTCTTTCGATCCCCGGCACGCTCGATGACCGGCATCCATCCCTATGTCGCGCATTGGGCGCGCATAGCCTATTCTGCGTCGTTCCCGGCAGAGATCTGCCAGCAGGTGTCGTTTGACTTGCCCCGCGTTGCGTACCGTCTTGGCGACCTTTCTGGGACTTGGGAGGGAACGTACCTGGTACGTAATCGCACTGCATCCCACGCGAAGACTGATGGTGTTGGGCTTTGCCCGTAGGAGTGCGCGTACGAGCATTACGAGCATCCGCGGGGCTGCAGGCGTGGGCTGGGATCCATGCCTTCACGCCGGGCCATGTCATTCGAGCTTGAAGAGCATTATCGATATAACACACCACTGTCCTCCGTTCCTCGTGGTCGTGGCGATGATTGGGACAATGAAGCGAACGTACCGCGTAGCCGGCCTCCATCTCCGTTCGAATCCCCGCCGCCGTTCTCTGAGCACTGGCAAAAGCGCAAGGTTTGCAAGTCGTCTCATCCCATTTGTTTTAAGTGGCTCTGAGACATCTCCCTCACAGCGAGGATGGTGCTTCCAGCCTCCGGTGACTCCCAGCGCCCCGGCTCCACGCAAGGTATTCTACCAAACCTTCCATGTACGGCCACAGGAGTCTTCGGACGATCTCACGCACCTGAAGAGCTCACAGGAACCTGATGAGATAGATGTGAACGATGTTTCGGAGGTTATCTTGACAGGAACTGTATGGCAAGTGACAATTAATCGATGATTCACTACTGACCGAGCACGATAGACACCGGATGTAAGACGCGGGTGGGGCACGTACGAGTGGCGTGGCCGGGTCCGGATGTCCGACGGACACATTGTCATGGTGAAGAAACCGGTGGGTCTCCTGGCTTTCTTCACCCAGGCAGTGATTAAAGTGGGCTGATACAGGTCGGTGCGGGGATAAACAGCGAATACAAAGCAAGGACACTGTTCAGCGGTTGCAGTAAGTAGGCCGCTCATCGGTCGGCATAGCACTTATCGTGCTCTTCAGTCCTATCGCCACGGCATATGGTCGGACGATGTAGTCGAGGTTGGGTAGAAGACAGTACGGGTGCACCTGTCTGGCCATCGCGCGCCGTCGACCCTCATTGGACTGGTGTCTTTTGCATGTGGAAGAACGCTTCATGACGTTTATCCCCCTACTGCATCTTCACGAACCTAGTTCTCGTGACCCCTCGGTTTGATTGCCGTGCACTGTTCGTATGTAATTTACAGCCTTCGCAATATTGTAATATTAGACTTGTAGTGGTATGCGGTTTCCCTTGCTTTGGATTTTTCCAGGCGGCCGACGCCCTTCCAGATCTGCGCCAATTCGTAGCCTCGCACAGACGCGCCAGAAGATGCCGGTGCCAGTATTAGATTGGCGCTGTGGTACGCGCTTGGGCGTCAACTTAATGTAAGATAGTTGTTCTGATCCATACAGCTAGTACGGGCGAGGTCTGTAGTAACCCTCCTGACGACCATGTCCATGGGTACAGGGACGATCTGGTGTGTTGAACTTGGCAGTGGTTATCTGCGGGCCGAGGCCTCTGAGCCGGTGCTTATCGAGGTCCAGCTGAAGTCATTTCAAGCCATTTCCTCTGTCGGCTGTTCATTCGGATAGCTCTAATGTCCGGTCGAGATTCGCGGGTCGCCAGCATTCCGGTAAGGACTCAAAGGACAAGAGACGAGTTGAGCAAGAGACCGACGCACGGAAAAAAGGAAAGACATAGAAGCCCTTAGAGCTCAGACCTACGGTGTTCTGAATGGTTTCGAAATCTGAAAGGCAAAAGTCGCTGTGGTGCATATGTCCTTGTTCGGGTGACAGACGGGACAAAAGTGTCCAACTTCTAGCTCAACGCAACGTGGAAATGTCTGACCAAACACGAGCTAAAGCGCTAAAGACCGACTCATCGCCGACGTCTGTTGGTTGCCAGTTTCCTGTCCACTGTCCCCTCCTTCCCTCGCAACCTTCACGACCTCATGGCTTCGATTTTGAATACCGTTCCTTCAGAGGTTATGGAACAAATCGCTTTCTATGCCGTCCAGCAGACGCAAATAGGACCTCCTTCAGATCTACTCTCACTTCTTCTCGTCAACCGCAGGCTCGAATCCACCCTATCCATCCGCGCGACCCCTCATCTTTACTCTCGTATTTTCGCACTCAAATTTGATCACATGTCCCACATCCGTCGTCTTGGGTCCGACCGTACAAAAGTCAGGCACCTGGCGGAAGAACTCAGACGTCGTTTCACTGTCCTACGGCGCATACGAGACGGCCTTGGATGTTTGCTCGGGGATGGCCAAGTTCCCTCAGAAGAGGATATCGCAGTGCTACACGAGATCCTATGGACGGCGTATGTAATGATGCTCGAGAGTGACGACATTAATGAAAGGCAGTTGCGTGAATACGCTCATATGCATCCTTGGTTGTATTCGTTCTGGTTTCACCCCAGCGGTGCATCGTGGGCTATAAGGGCAGCACACGAGGATAACTGGGCGGCCAGCCATGATCTTGCTTCTTTTGCGCTGTGGATCTTCTGGTTATCGCTCCGTCCAGGTGTGTCAAAGCTGTTGCCATAGTCGACGGAGGCGGACCCTGAAGATCCCTCAGATGATTATTTGGCGTTGGAACAGGCAGACTTCCGTGCAATGATGACAATCCTGAAATGTTACGCCGTAGGAGCACATGAAGTACGTGACCTTGACTCCATTCCGCAAAACTATCTCATATGTGTGCCAGTACCCCATCATACCTGCATCCCGCGCTTTCGGGATTTCAGCGCCGCTACCCTCCTACGGCACGTACCCACCCCTAACCCCTTTACCTCTTGCCTTTCCCGCTATACTATCGTTCCTGGCCCTGGCCCCGCTTCTATCGAGGCGCAGTCTGACTCAAGATGCTGTATCTGCTCCGACCCCGACTCTGCCGCAAGCGTCGTCTTCAAGCTTGGAATGGGATTTTGAGTGGAATCGCTCGTTGATGTCTGGTGACTCGTCCCTCCACAGCCCCGACCCATCCACATTCTTGCCAGGCAGCATCACCGGTAACTGGGAGGGATCGTTTACCGTGAGTCTCTCCAGATTTGTGTATACATGGGATATCGTTCTTATCATTGTAAAAGTACGTAGATTTTGTAGTTTACTCATCACTCCTCGATGGCGCTCCACCATCAAAGTTGGTCATGAGCCCTGTTGCTCGACATCAGCAGACCTTCCGCCTTAGAGAGTATCACTTGCTCGGTTCTCCGGAAGGCGAGGTCCTCTCGGATGAGTCGGCGCCGCTCTCTTTTGGAAGTCCGCTGCGTGCCGGTCTCCCTGAGGATGTCGAATTCTGCGTAGAGGGAGCTGGCATCCGGATCGTAGAGCCCTACCACTCCGAAGTCTTCTACAACCTCGCACTTGCCCCTGAGGACGTGACCACCGCGTATCGGCGACGAGTGAGAGACACACTGATCCTTGGCGAGGTACACCGTTTCTGCAGATACCAGCAGGTTGGATCGCTCAAGCCCTTTCCAGGGGCACTCGGCTTGGGGCCAATTTAATCTTTTGGGTCGCGTCCGTATGAGTGACGGGCTGATCACCATTTCGAAGGAATACGTACGTCGGTTTTTTCATACACTCACGGAAATAACCCAGCCCGAGCTCGTAGATTGAAGGCGAGCGAGGTACTTGGTTGTACCGTGGTTACCTCATAGGCACCAAGAACGGGAACCTGACAGGCCGTTGGCGCGACACACTCAGCCCGCCTGACCAGCTTGGGTATGAAGGATGTTTCTTCATGGGACGCAGGAGGTGAGGTCCATGCACGATGTCCTGATCTATCGCATTTTTGGAAGATTGATTAGCTTGACAATCGTAACGAGCGCCTTTCCGCCACCGTGTGCTATACTTATCGCAGTGCTGTTCTATTTTACTCTACGTGCCGCCACTACGTCTATCCCCTTTCAGCGCGACCGTACGACCGGAAGCCGGAAGGCGTGGTGTTTCCCCGGGGAGGGCTAGTGTTGGTTCAACCTCCACATTGCGAAAACGCGCCAGCGGAATCGTACCCGAATGCATGGGCTCGGCGCTCCGTGGTCGTCGACGGCGCAAAGGATTGTATGCGCGGCGGTGCACAAGCGTAACGCTCTACGTGCACCGGGCGAAGGTGGAAAACGGTTCGGGTGAGCGTTGGCCGTCATGCGCCCGCGCGGTGGCTTCGCAAATGTCGTGCGTAGATCTTGCCGCCGCTGCTCTGCTCATCTACCTTCCCCCTTGAGCTCCCGGTATGCGCGCTTCATGACCTCCAAGAGTCGTCCGGCTGACCTAGCGCTCGCTGCCGTCTGTGCGTCATGAAATCCAAAGCAGGAGGCTACCCGCCACCGGGCTCAGACCCAGCCCAGCTAAACTTAGCGTGGCCAGCAGGATGGCGCGCGCAGACTGGGATGCAGCAATGCCGCGGTGATCTGCGCTCGCGCAAACCTACCGGCGGCCGCCCCGCAGCCCGCATCGAGCAGTCGTTTTTTTATACGGGCTGACCGCACGGCAGGAATGCACCCGATACGGGAAAGTTGCGGCGGCCGACTCGGATGCGACTGGTCGAAGCGCCAACGGCTGAGCCGCCGCCACCGCGCTACGGAGTCGACCGGATTGCGTGCACGGATCCTGGACCGTCCTGGACTGCTGCTGCCGCTGGCACACGGCTCGATGCAGGTAGTGTCCTGCGGACGGCTCAGTCTAGGTCGCCAGAGCTCCAGCAGAAGGCTAACAAAAGCCTAATGCGGATATCTGAAATCGCGGACTCAGAGGCGAAAACATGAGGCAGTGCGCGAGCTTGTGGAGACAAAGCGCCTGCTAGCGGTCTCGAGCGTGTTGGGTGTCAGGCCAAAGGGTCCCGTTATGCTGTGCGGGTCCAATACATCGCGGGCTGACATGGTTGCTGCTAACTATGGGCACGTAGTACACAGCATGCATGTAAACATCCGTGTTGAACCCGATCGCAGACTCCCGCATGATCCTCGAAGCACTCACGAACCACGAGCAAGTGGGAGGTAGCCATGGAAGGTGGGGTCGAACGTCGGTATGCATTCTGCTGACATGCGATATGGCAAGCACGACCCTGACGATGGAAGCAACGGGTTTTTCCGTTTTTAGCTCCAGAGCGAAGAGGACGCGCACTGCATTGAGCATGCTACCAGTGCACTAGGCCTGATCGGGAATAGCAGAATAGAATCAACCGTGTCATACAACAGCAACGCACGTTGTTTCCATAGTTGTGAACAGCGTCATAATCGTACAACCCGGGAAAAAGGATAGAGGAGGTAGGAGGAAAGAGGAGGGACCCGTCGATCAAATAGAGCACACAGAGCTGTACTAGTGCGGCAAGTGCGGGACGTGTGCAAGGACAGTAAGGAGATGAACAGGTAGTACGTATATGGGGAGGGAGAACGCAGGACGAGTGAAGACAGAGAAGCGGGCCGACGAAGGAAAGCTGTATTTCACCGGATGCCGCAAGGGCCCTCGGTCATGCTGCGCTGGCGCTTCAACTCCTTGCGCTTGCCCCACACATCCCAGATTTTGATCATCTTCTCGCCCGGAACCGCAAACGCGACCTTGCAGCCACTCGGGCTGAGCGCGCTGCCGAGCACAGGCATTGAAGCGGGGTACTGCACAGTGACGCGTGAGAGCGACGGAAAGGAATGCACGGCGACAGCATTCTCCTCGAGCATCGCGCCCGCGTAGGGGTTCCACGTCGTCTCATCAGACGAGACACGTAGGACAGAGTGAGTGCTGAGCAGCTCTTTGCATTGCATCGACCACTGGAGAGACGTTACCTGCGCGTTGAGTTCGATACGGTCGGGGTTCGGTGGCTTGGGGGACGTCTCATTAATGTTCCAGAGACGGATCGTGCCCGAGCCGTCCTCGGCGGCGTCGCCTGAAGATAAAATCTTGAGAGACCAGGGGCACCACGCCAGCGCCTATGCCACGACCCAGAGATGTAATAGCAAAGACAAGGCAGCCGTGGTGGAGACATACCTTCACAGCGCCCGCATGCTGCATCTTGCGACGATGACGCTGTATCTGGTCGCCAACATCGAGGGGACCAAGCTGGTTGACCCGGTTGTCCCAGCAATGAATGACGCCACCCGCATCGCCGCTCGCAAGCACGCGCCCGTCGTGGTTCCAGGCAAGGGAGGTAATACGCGCCTGATGACGGGTGACCTTCTTCGTCTCGTCCTTCATCCTGCTTGCGTCGTTGATGCGCGTGTCGAAATGGCGGATGGTGCCCTTCTCACCGCCGACGGAGAGGACGGGGCCCGCCCAGCGGAGTGCGGTTGGCGGCTTGGTGTACCAAGTGCGCACCATCTTCTTCGTCAAGACGTCCCAGATCTGGATTAGGCCTTTGGAGGTGGCGATTGCAACATGGTTCGGGGAGGAGGCGTCACCGCACTCAAGGAGACGGAGCGTGCCGTGATGCTCCTTGAGCTTGGACAACACGAATACGTCCTCGTTCAGGAGGCCGATATTTTTCATGTGAATGCGATTGCCGCGCCCGAAGACGAGCGTGCTCCCCTGCGACCAGGACATGGGAAAAGTATCGCCGAGGATGTCGTCGGCCTCGCCATGAAAAGCGATGCTCGCGTTCGCGTCGCGCAAAAAATGCTTGGCGGACGTCTCAGGGTAGGCGAGGACGACGGGCGAGCTGGAGCGGAGGGACGCGGTGTCGAGAGAAAACGGCGTGATGCCGCGAGATGGCGCATGGTCGTGAAACGAGAAGGGCGTAAGACCGCGCGAAGGAGTTGGAGGCGCCGAAAGGAGCGCCGAGGACGATGTCCGGCTGAGGGACTGACGGGACTGGCGCCGCGTGAGGCGTCGAGGTGACTCGGCGCCGGGAGGCTAGACACTCGCGACAGTCAGAGACGAGAGCGACGCGTCGACGAGATGCAACACACCCTCTTGGGTCTTGATAGCACAAGAGCTTGATCCAGATAGCTCAGGTCCCTCTGTGAGAAATATCCCTGGAAGCTCGGCGTCTGCTCGGGCGTCCGTGGTCGCTCTGCCGGCGGTTCAGCTGCCTCTCCGGGGTCTCCCTCACCACCCTCATCAGGCTCTCCAGTCCTAAGTCTCTTCGATGTTGCATCCCCGTACAAAGAGGAGTCCGAGTGGGTTCTTTTGAGAGCGTGAGTTGCAGGTGGGCCCATAACGTGCAGCCCCAATCCCTCTGAGGCCTGGGAACTGGGTCCCGCGGACTCGGGGCTATGTTAGGGCAAGGTGTTAGGGTGAAAACTAAAATTTGCGGGGCGAAAAAAGATGGAAAAATGCGCACCCGTTTTCAAAGGACATGAGCTGAGGCTAGAGAGGAAAAACAAGAGCGATGAGGACCGTGGTCGGATGAGACAAGTTGAAGAGGAGGATTGACGCCCGAACGAGCCGTGGGTTTCGCGCGATGGGATTATGTAATTCCGTGAGCTGGACGGTCTCTGCGGGCCGGCCAGGCCATCTTCACCACCGTTGACCACGTCCGCCGCACGATATCGCTATTCATGGGAGCCAGCAGGCATAAAGAAAGAGGGGAGCGCAAAGAATTGCGTGCTATAGTGTAGATCGCGACGGGTTGCTTTCCGAGACGCGACGCGACGCGTATCGTATCCTATACGAATCACGTGCTCGCGATAGCCCTCCTTCTATCCAAAGATCCGTCTTCTGCCACGTCTCTTGTCTCCCCATTATCGTCGTTGCCATACAGATTTCGTCGCACTGTCCAACTGCCACCTGCTTAATTCACCGCACTTCCACATACCCCAAAATGCTCTGAGCAGGTGCGAATGCGGACAAGGCTGCGTGAGAGATTCGTCGTCAGGGCGACGTTCGTCATTCCGACGGTCCGATTCCGTCTTCCCATGTGCTCGCAACCTGCGCATTTGCTTCTGTATAGTGCGCTGGTTGTGCTGTACTCCCGACTTTCCTGTGCTTCCCTATTTTACCCTCTTCCGTGCTCGTTCATCGTACGTCCGTCTTCGTGTACCCCTGTTCATCATCAACCATACTGATCCCCCGATCAGATTACTTGCTCCGGGAGAGTTTCTCTAGCTACTGGATAGCACACCCTTTGCACGGCCGCAACTTCAAAGCGCTACGGGGCACGGGCTCGCGGTAGCCCACTATCTCCCCCCAGGGCTTCACGATGCCCGTTCTTCGAGGTTTCTTCGGTCGCAGAGGCTTCTGGGTCCATGACGCAGGGAACGTGAACAATCGTGCGTACTTTCCGCGTGTCTGGCATGTATACGCTTACATCGCTCCCCTGCAGGTTTCTCCGCAATAAAACGACAAGCAGGAAAAACGACGTACGTTTCTGTCTAGTTACTCGCGGCGGGTTGCACTCAACATCTACTCTCGCCATTGCCAATTGATTGTAGCAGCAGCAGTACCTTGTGAGTGTTGGACTGTTTTACTTCAACAGCACTCTTACTGTGTTGTCGGTATCAGCGTCAATTCTACTACCCCGTCGGCCTCGGTACCATCGACTTCATCTGCCGCCTCTGCGTCGACTGTATCTGCGACCGGCACATTTTCGTTGGGAACGGCAACAACAACGGACCTATCTTCTACGCCGGCGTCATCACCGTCATCAGGCGCCGCTGCTTCCCCATCTTCTGTTTCATCTGGATCTCTCACATCATCAGCATCTTCGGCCTCTACGAATTTTGAATCTTCTCTTTCGACAACGACAAGGTGGGTTGTATTTTGTGCTACCGTATTCGGCGTCAAGTACACGCCATGTTGCTCGTGACTGTGGGGAAGGCCATGTGGCGGCTACTGGGGAGAGTACCACGACGCTCACACGTCAGGTGGTTGGACGAACGCATGGATACCGTTGGGATCTTGCGGCCGAGCTGGTCGGGGCCCTAGTGCAAAGGATGATGGTGATTGCGGCTGCGGGTGGGGAAGGCAACCCAGTCCAGAGCCCGCGTCTGTTGAGTCCTATGTTCCGATTGCTGGTGTTCGCGGACGGTTCACCGCAGTGAACTATGGTCGTCCAGGACGACGCCGCTGCCTTTCGTCCTGCAGAATATATGTATCGTTGTGGTGAGGACTGCAGCACAAGGCAAAAGGCACACCGCTAGGGACGTTTTAATCAGTGATCGCAGGCCATAGAGGACCATCCGCGATGTCCTTACGAGACTTTGATCTATGTGGTATCGTTCTCTGCTTGCGACGACGACCGTACTCATGTCCTCTTCTTTTACCACTCGTCCTTCTATCAACCATCCCGGTCCCCTCTTCCTCGGCACATCATCCAGCACCGTCTCATCCGAGTCAATTTCCACGTCGAATGCGTTCGGGGTATTTAGCTCGGTTGCGACAGCCTCTGCATCCCTTAGTCAGTCCACGAGCTCGTCGTCATCGTCCTCAGCGTCCGCTGTGGAAAGCACGATCTCTTCTAGTCAAGCCAGCTTCAGCTCGTCGCCCGTATCCACCTCCGTTACATCTACCACGACCGCAATCAATGCAAAGGAGACGTCGTTTTCGGCATCCAGCGGGCGGGCTCGTTCCTCGTCGTCTCGCTCAAGGGCTGCAGCGTGAGCAGATACGGTCCTCTTGCCAGTCTCATCGACTGATGGTCATACTACAGAACCAGCCCAACCAACAATCTTCTCTCGAAACCATCGGACGCGGCCGATGTCGTGACATCCGCATCGGAGACCTCGAGTACTGGGATTTTGACCTTTTCTGCGGCACCGGACACCGCACCTACGTCAAGCAGCTTTGTATCAGCAGCCACCGCGCTCAGCATACCCTTCCAGGCCGCAACGACGTTGGCCGGCTCGATCAGTATCCCTACTACGTCCCTACAGCCGCTGAGTACATCGGGCATCAATAACAGTGCGACCGGCAACGGCTCCGAGTGCGTCCCGGCTTGCCTACGTACGCTTCTACAATCTAACCTTGGTCAGACTTGGCAGCAGCAGTCGCGTCAACGTCCCGGTCGTGGCCGGCGTCACTAGTGCACTCGGCGCCGTCCTCCTGGCCCTCGTCGCCGCAGTCCTCGTCGTCCGTCGGCGCTCGCGCCGCCAGACCAACGCGTGGCGTGACCGCCTGCTCGGTGGCCGGATGTTCGCCGCGTCGCCTGCATCGTCACCCTCGTTGTCCGCAACGCGTCGCGCCCCGTTCGGTCTTCTCTCGCCATTCTCCCGCCCGATCCACAACCGCGAACCATCGTTCCCGATTCAGGAGCCGCAGATGGAGGAGGCGAGAGCATCGTACAGGCCGTTTGGTGGGAAGCATCAGGTCAGCGACAGTCTCACGCGGCCGCTTGCGGCCTCAGTCGAGCCGCAGTGGGATATGGTGGTCGGTCCCAGCGACTACGGAGGTACGAGCATTGGAGGCGGAGGCACGAGCGGAACTGGAGGTGGAGGCGGAAGCGGAAACGGGGGAGGCGGAAGCAACAACATCAGTCACGACCTTGCTCCGCCTAAGATGGTCATAGAAGGGCACGATTCATTCTACGCGTCAGACCCCTTCGCTGCGCCGCCGCCGACCGTCATACCCGACCCATCCGCAGCGGGTCACGGCGGCACAAGCGGCTCCGTGTCGACATTCGACTCGCTCTATTCGCAAGATCCCGACAGCAGCCCTCCTGGAAGAGGGGCCTCGCCATACGCGATGTAGCTCGCTCGGCGATATATCTCGGCTCAGACGCTTTAAGGATCCTCTTATCCATTTCTCCATTGTCTCTTTCTTCGTTTCATCCAACGGATTATCGTAAGTAACATCACCATTTGGTAGTGGTTTGCTTCTCCCGGGATCCTCTGCGCATCTAGTGCACTCGCTGTATTACCACCGTCGCCGTTCATTATCCTATCGTCGCTCCTTACACGCCCGTATCTCACGCTCCTTCTCGTCACTCATTCCCCCTCGGTGTCACGTACATGCGGACATGCGCAACCCCTCTCTCCATCTATTTCTCCCGCACTTTCTCGTAAATCGCCTGTTGTAGCCATAACCTGCCGTGCTGGGGCACGGTATAACAGATATCTACGTTACGAATGCTTCGTTCATGTGTCCGTGCACCACCATGATTGACGGCGTTGACATGACGATGGTAAAGTGGTATGTAGTTGACTTTGCGCCGGGCACCCCTCAGTCCGAAAAGCGTCCAAGTTACTGTAAGGGCGCGCAAACTCTTCTTGGCAGCGCAACGTCATCCCGGATTGCGACTGGCATGTGTCCTGGATGGAGGCGAGAAGGACAACACGAGTTACACTCATTCAACGCGTGATTTGGTGCTCGGACTAGTCAGTGCAGTGCACCAGTGGCCTGGCAACACACAAAACAATCACCCTAGGTAGTCATGCACGGCCCCGAGATCTTTCCATGTAAGTTTGTTTCCTCACGTTCGCACAGCAACGGAATCAGCTCTCTAGATCAAGGTGCAACCTGCAATAGTGTAGTAGTGTAAGGAAAGAGTACTTAGATATAAACCATCCTATTGGTGCTTGAACGTAAGCAGCGGAAACATACAATCAGAACCTCAGCTCCTTCGAGACTCGTCTGTGTCGGCGGTAGTTTCCCACGAGGAGCTCGTTGGCTGGGGGATGTCTGGTGAAGCCGGGCAGGCGGGGCCTGGGTCGAGCCGCGTGGGAGGACGGGCTCAACCACAGGCTACTGTTCACTCGCGGTGTGGGGAACCGGGCCGCGTGGTCTCAGGAAGCGGGAATACAATACAACTGTGCGTTCAGGTAGGTACGCATCTGACAGCGGTGGGCGGGAGAGTCAAAATAAGTACTTGTACGACAGAGCGAGCACTGGAACAGCAAGCGGGTGCAAGGAGGAAGAAAAACTTCGCGGGAGAGGAAGGGCGTTCAGCCTCGTCGCGCGGCTCACGCGCGCCATCACCAACCATGCCCCTACCGGCGAGTACCGAACGCGCTTCTTCCCAAACGAAGACCGGCGCTGCCCCCGATGCCACGTCATCCAGACTCGGGCTCACATCCTCAACTCCTGCCCCCGATACCGCCGTGACCGCGCGAATTTTCTCGAATTCCTCAAGAACTCCAGCCACCCCGGCGCAGAGCTCCTCGGCTTCCTGAAGTCCAACCCGTCTGCTTTTACATTTACCGATGCTCCCCCTCTCCTGAGTAGTACAGTCTCCCGCCGCTCCCTCCCGGGCTCCGCGTACTTCATCACGGGCGCTTGCGCCTCCCAGACCAGCAGCCCGAGTGGCCGCCCTTCGCATACACGCTCCGTAGATCTCATAGTTCTAGTGGCCCTGGCCTCGCGCTGTCACTTTAATCCCTGTGTAATAACGGACCTCTGGCCCGCCAATGCATTTGATTCCTCGAGAGGAAGGGCGTGTGCGGTGCCTGCGACCGCTCTCGTGCGCAAACTGCCGGCGGCTCAGTTCAGCTCGGCTGGACCTCAGACCTCAGGCCTCAGCGCTCAGCTCCGACCTCACAGGCTCGGCAGAACCCTCACCAGGCAACTCCTGAGTCCTGAAGGACCTGATGGCCGTTACTGGAGCGCGGCGGCCGTTAGAAGCGCCAGGACCGCTCAGGACTGCAAAGCACTGATGACTCCATCACCGCGGATGGCACCGCTGTCTGCCTCTATCTCAGAGTGGGAAAGAACCACGTACTACTATCGCGGTATCTCTCCCAAGCATCCCAACTTTCTCTATCACTCGGATCTCCTCGAGAATCCTATCCCCATCCCCAAGGGCAGACACCCTCATCTCCCTATCAAGACCGTCTATGGAGTCTTTAACACGCCGCTCAACGCTGTCTGGAACACTGTCACTCATCAGATCCACCAGCTCTTGAACTCGGAAGATTCGCTACTCGGCCATCAAGGCAGCTCGTTTCGTCACCCACGGCAAGGACGAGAAGGACATCATCGGTCCCGTCGTGATTTGGATTTCGACTCATCCCGCTACCACCACCGCTAAGAATGCACACTACGCTTCCCCGGACATCCTCGTTCTTCTCAAAGCCGATGGAGTTAAAGGTGCAGCGGTCGAATGGTACGAGTGAGCCGTGAAGAAGCTGTCGGGTCCACCCCTTCTGCACATCACCGACGACACCAACCTCACCTACTATGTTGGTCGCTTCCTCACTACTGTGCCCGGCATGCCCATCGTCACTGCGGAGAGGGAGGCCGCCGATACACAGGGTAGCGTCGCGCTGTTCTTCCACGAGAAAAAGGACGAGCACAGCGCCCCCAGCGCCAAGGTCTTCGGAGTCAGCAGCTGCCATGTTTTCCGCAAGCATACCCCCGTCGACGTCCAGAGAGTGGCGACACTACAGACCTCACGGCCGGACGCTATGCCGGCCTCGAGGCCTATCTTTGCGACGACCATGGCGTCGACTCTATCGAACTCGCCATCTATAACTACGACGAGCAGTCCGGCTCGTTTTCCGACAACGGTGACTCAGGCTCGCTCATCTTCGATAGCGAAGGCCGTATGGTCGGCATACTCTTGGATGGAAAAAGGCGGGAACAGCCACGTCACATACGCCACCCCTGACTGATGGGCCGTCGAGCAACTCATGGTCAAGTATCCGCACGCCGACTTCAACCGCGTCGCCTTCTAAATGCAAACAACGTCGTCGGCTTTCTTCCCTCCATCCCCACGTCCTTTCTTCGTCTACGGCTCGTTCGCTTTCTTGGTGTTCGGTTGTCTGTTGGTTTTTGGTGCAAACAGATGCTTTTATTATGGGGTGGCTGTAGGGGTCCGTCTCTTTCCTCCGCCTTGACCTCTTCCCCTCTATTATGGATTCCTTCCTTTTTTTCTGTGAATCTGTGCCCGCTTCTTGACTGCGAATTGTTCCCCGTCTCTAACCGCATCGTCCTTCCCTCGTAACTGTCTTTGCTCTCCTTCTTAATTCTCAGTTTTTTTGCTCACTGTCGTTGGCGTACACGCTTGTCTTGCTCATTAGATCGTTGTTCAAGCTCGTCCATTGCTTTCGTCTCATATCTTCGGAACACGCACTGACAACCTCAATCTCCAGGCATTGGGAAACTTCACGCTCCCTCGAGTTCGTCTCGGTTCTCTCTGCCCGCTATCTATGGGTTGGTTGCCAGTAACGACAGATGCTTTGATCGGCGAATCATTGCCTCGGTACGCTTCTTCTCCCTGCGCCATTATTTCATGCATATGCCTGACAATGTTGATGTCCAGGTCCTGGACACATGCACTAGTTGCTTAGGTAGGTTCTAGCCTCTCCCCGTCTTCTATGCCGTATAACTAATAGCTGTCGTTCTTGGGTGAGGCCTTAGACCTATGAACTCGTCGTTTTACCGTAGCTTTCGTTGTCGGACGCTTACGTCATCCGTATACTACATAACTTTTTCCTGGAGCGCCCGTATGTTTACTCCCTAATCCCTGCTCACCTATTTCTCCCCTTGTAGAATCACACATAAAACTTATCCCTTATTCCAACGGACGTTATGTTGTACTCGTCGTTAACTCGCGCGTGATCAGTGAGCTGAGGTTCGATGCCTAGGTAACGGTTGAGTTGAGCGTTTAGTGAAGATGCGGCCTTCCGTGCCCCGTTATGTACTCTGGGTGGGCGTATATACACTTCGCCGGCCGATGCCGCGCGTCCCTCTCGATGACGCCTATTCTCGCTGCCAGTGGTTGTCGGCACATCACATCACTGTACGGCGAGCTCCTAACACGACCTCAGTACTATCGTGCTGTTCAACCCGCTGGACGGCTTAGATCTTCTGTTCGTGTCCAATCGTACGCTTACTCGCATTTCATGCCTCACATCACGCACTCGCTTAGCTCGTCGACAAGGATCCAGTTGATTACAGCACGGTCGGACGTCCATACCCTACGCATCGAGTCCGCGCGCCGAGAGATATATAACCAGCAAGCCTTTTACACGGCGCTGGAAGTCCGCCGCCGTCTCTACGCATTCTTGGACAGAGCAACTCGATCGACGGCAGGGGATCATGCGCTCAGCCCGACCTCGTCCGCGTACGGCAGTGAGTGCACGTCACCGACGGCCGTGAACGTCGCCTTGCTCTTGAGTAACTCAGCGGCGACCTACCGATCCCGTTAGCCCTAAGGAGTCAGATTTACCCAATAGCGTGCGTGTCACGTACCTTCGAGATCGCTGCACCGTCGAGCGCGCCGACGGTTTCAACTTGCGCTGTCGCGCGCTCCCCGAGCTGTGCCTGCTCGAGCGGGCTCTCGAGCGCGCCGAGCAGTGTGAATTTGGCCTTCGCAGCCGCACGCTGCGCCGCCTCCTTGCCAAGCCCGCCCGCGGCGTCCTTGAGCGCGGTGACAACGGCCTGCGCGCCATCCTTGAGCACGGCGGGCGATCCACGGAGGAGTGTGCCGAAGAGCGTCCCGTCCGAGTACGGGAAGACGTATGTCTCCGCGTGTATACCTCCGGGGAGCTTGCCCGCGAGCGGGCCCGCACCTGCGGACCACTTCACTGCGGGGGCGGGCGAGATATGTGCGGCGAGCGCATGGAGCGCGGGCACGGCCGCTGCGGTGGTGGTACCGAAGCCGAGGAAGACAGCCGAGGAACCAGCATGGAAGTCCGCAATGCGCGTAGAGCCACCAAAGTAGGTAGTTACGGGCACTACGGGTGCGGTGGAGCTCAGCGAGGGGGCGTCCTCAGGGAGGGAGGCTGCAAAGAGTTCGGCGACGGCAGCCGCGTCGAGATTTGTCGCGGAGAGGGACGCGCCGCCAAGGCCGGTGGTGTGCAGAGTCGCGATGTCGGGGATGCCAACGGCGTGGACGGCGTCCGGGTCCGCAAAGAGGGAATTGCCGAGCCCGCGGCGGAAGGCAACGGCGTGAGCGAGCTCCAGGGCGCGCGTGGCTGGTGAGAGCTGCACGGCACGGGCCTCGTCGAGGACAGAGGGGTAAACGAGCTCCTGGAGCTCGTAGGGCGTGTACTGAGCTGTGGAGATGTGCGATGCGAGAAGGTCGATGAAGAACGCCCTGCGGCGAGGATGGGCGTCAGAACGGAAGGTGGGAGGGCGGTAAGTGCTCACTCGTCGCCGGGGAGGAACTCGGCAGTCAAGGCGAGGTGTTCACGGGTGAGTGTCGAAGACAGCACACCGCCATAGAGCTCAGCCTGCCGGACGGTTCCAAGGGCGGAGTGCTTAGCATTGCGCTGAGAAGCAGGAGCACGTCAGCGTTGCGCCCAAAGCACAGTCGTCTAAACGTAACAGAAAAAAAAGTCGCCCCGTACGCACGCCTTCGGTGGAAACACTCCGGTGTGTGCATCCCAAGCGGACGCATTCGTCCTGTGCGCGACGCAAGACCGCGGCGCGGATGAAGCCCGACTCCGCCCGTAGTGCCGGTTCGCTCCACCTTCGCACTGGACCCACCACTGTGTCCAGCTAGCCTATCCTGCACAGCATGGCGCGTGAAGACAGCACACACCTTGAACGCAAAGTTGGAGAGCACATGCGCGACGCCTGGCTTCGCCTCATGCCTGCTCCCAGCACTCAACAGCACCGTCACGCTCGCTGTCGGCTTCGCGCTCTTGAACGTGGCTACCTTGGGCGCGGAATCGGTGGTCGCAGTCGCGTAGCCACGCGTGGCTGGATTGCGGATGAGGCGGGACGCGCGGAGCATGGGGGTTCGAGGGGGCGGTATTTTGGTGTCTGCGTTTGACGACGCGGACGGCGAGGGTCGGCTCGGGACGTCCGGACCCTGCCGGCGTGCTTCAGTCACGTGCACTTCCGGCTTCACCCAACACTTGTGCGGGGTTTGGAGGTCACTGGCAGCGGCGGGCGAGGCGGCGAGGCGAAGTCTATCACACAGTGTACAGCATGGTAAAGAATATGCAAATAAATCAAACCGGGAGTACACACACAAAGAGAAAAAGAGAACCGCGAAGAGCACTACGACCCTACGACACAATCAAGCCTCAAGCCTTGGCCCTTATACAAGCTCAGCTCTTGGGTGTCTTAATATAGCTTCAGCACGAGCAGCCGTAGAAAGCTCACCAACATCAGCCCAGCTGTGCTCGCAATCATTCTCTCTCCCTGCTGCTCCACCCCGAGCCCGTGCTAGTCCGCTATGCAGCCGAGTACCTATACCAATCGAGACACGAATAGACGAAGCCAAACTGGCCTACCCCCTACTATATACATAGTAATGTACAGAGCGTAAGAGTTCCATCTACTATGAGGCCTCCGGCCCCCCAAACATTAATCGATACCAACCAACCAGTCAGCTACGTAGGTACACAGCAGCATGAATGAGATACAGCGCCAGAAAATGAGAAACAGAGAGGGGAGAAACGGGCAGCCTAGATCCCTCGCAGTACTAGTACCACGCTGTCACACCTCAAGCCCCGACATCTCGTAATCCATCGGCACGTCCTTCCTCTCCATCCAATTCGCGTCCTCACTCCCGAGGTCGACACCCTTCCCACAGTCCAGACGCCGCCGCACGGGGAGTTCCTTGAGCTCCATGAGCCCGCGCGGGCCGCGACTCACTACGTAGTGCTCGCCATGCCAGCCGACGAAGTCGAGCGACGGCACCGCTGCTGCCGAACGTCGCGCCGAGCCGAGCCAGAGCTCCGTCTGGGCCGCGGCCTCTTTCTCAGACATCGCTGCCGCCTGGAGCCGCCGGCGCGCGCCACCGTGCAAGTGCAGCATCGAGAGGAAGGGGAAGCGCGCGAAGTGGGCAGCGTATTCACTCTGGGTGGCCGTCAGCAGCAGGGGCAGGAGGCAGAGTGAGATGCGCACTAAGGACCGCAAAGAGACGACAGACGAGAGATGAATGGCGTGCATCATCCTGGGCAGCGCGGCCACGAGCGAATCGACAGCTCGGTCCGACAGGTTCGCGATGCGCACCCGGAGCACCCGCAGGCCCGTGAGTTCGGGGAGGAGAGCCAGGACGAGTTCGGCGGGACAGTTACCGAGGTCGAGGCGGCGAAGGTGCGAGCGATGGCGGAGGAAATGCACGAATGCACGGTAGAGCGACAAGTCCTCGTCATGCCCGACGAGCACGATGCGCACGCTCGACAGCAGCGGCAGAAGAATGTGTTCCCCATTGATGTCTGAATCCGCGCCAAACACGACCGCTGCGGCCTGTGGCGCGTCGAGTGTGCCGTGCAGAGTGAGGTCCACGAGCCGCTGGGCGCATGTGACGCGCGATAACACAGCGTGCGTGATGCGCGTGTCGACGAGTTCGAGCCGCGTCAGGTTCAGGATCGTGGCCGAACAAAACGCCGCGTCCCACGAATGCGGACGCGCGAGATACGCGCCAAGCGTGAGATGCGTGAGCGTACGTGCGTTCGCATCGAGAACCGCGCGAACTTCGGCCATGTCCGCTTCGCCATCGTCGTCTTCCGCGCGGAGAGTGAAACGTTTGAGGTGACGAAATGCAGATACACCGGCCGCGTCGAAGTGCCAGCCACTGTTGGGGTGGACGTGAGCTCGTGGATAGGCAGCAGAGTCACGGGTACGCACACAGAACCGACATGCGCAAGATTCGGATGGCTTTGCAACAGCGCCTTCACCGTCTCGTTCTGCAGTTCTGGGTACCCAATCCACTCAAACTCTCGCAATGCATTGAACTCCCTCAGCGCCGTCCTGAGAATCCTGCTCATAACCTCCAGCATCTCCCCGTTCTCATGCGACCAGTGCAAACGTAGTGCCTTGACGCGCCGCGCAAAAATTGGATCTGCCTTGACGCGGTCGAGCACGTCCATTGTACGGTGGTTCGTTTCCATGTCCTCGGAGATGTAGAGATCAAGCGTTCGGAAGAGGTGCCGCGAGGCAATGTCGCGATAGAAGGAGGATACGGTGAGCCATGTGCGGAGGAAGTAGCGCGGAATGAAAGAGGCGATGCGGTCCCAGACCTCCGGCGGCGCGCGTTGCGAGGCCGGCGCGACGGACGAGTGAATCTGGGGCATGCGTTCGCATGAGAAGAGACCGAGGGCGTGAGTGACTGACTCACAAGACGGTCGCGCCGAAGCTGAGCTTGGATCTCACGGTTCGAGGGGTCGACGGAGGACGCGGAGCGGAAGTCTGCAGCGGGATCAGCCATTAGCTTCTAAGAGCCATGCGAGCACGTACCAAGCTCGGCACGCATTAGCAGCAGCTGCGCTGCGTCCTTCCGCGCCTTCCCACGTGCTAAGAGCGCCTTCGCGACGTCGTCCGCAGGGAGGTCAGGTGTGCGGAAGTATACGTCGAGATACTCCTCGACTTCGTGCCCGTACCTGCATAGTAAATTAAGAACGACAATGTCACGAGCGACTTCACCCACACACCGTCCGCTCTCGATAAGCGCAAGCGCATGTTCGAGTAAGAGGCACGCTTTGCGCCGGGGAGATAGGGACTCGACGACGGATAGGACCGTCGCCGTTAGTTCATCGTGCTGAACGGAGGCAAGGAAACCATTCATAGACGCGCGGGATGTGGTGGGTGAACTGGATACGCGAGTGGGCAGTCCAACCGGCTGGGGTATATGAAGATGCGAGAATCAACACCGAGAGGGCGTGTCATCCGCGCACGCGGGCTTGTGTTTTAAGTGCACTGCTTGGCCGGTGAATTCCAATGCTGATTTGGTGTGGATAGGCCGGAAAGGCGAAATCTAAGAGGAGCGGTCGCTGCGGGACGTGGAGGAGGGAAACGATGATAGCCTAAGCCAAGACGAAGTTCTGGGAGCAGGTAGCAGTCGGACGTGGCGGTCCGGTCACGGCCAAGTACTACACGTGTCCCTTGTTGCCCACGGAGGCCAAAACCTGGGATCGAAAGTCCTTCGGTCTTTGCTTTCAGTGGCTCGCATTATATGCCCTTTGTCCCTTAATCGGCACAAGTTATTAGAGAAAACTAGATACATAGGCGTAGAGATACAGTCGTCGCAAAGCAGAGGAAACATAGGCTGAAGGCTGTCGTCCACTTGAACTTTCCGCAGCACGAAATAATACTAGTATTAGGCATCATTCATACAACCTTCTCCGGATCCTCGTATACATCGACAACCCCAACCTCCACACGCTTTGAGTCACGCAGCGTCCCACTTGAGCACTGCGGCTCGATGACGTGCTGTGAGCTGTTTGTGTCCGTCCCGTGGTTTGTCGTTGTCCCAAACGTGCTGTGATTGACCGTGCCGCGTTCGAAAGTTGTCGCGTTGTTGAAGCGCAGCGTCGGCACGGTGGGACCCCGGCTGGATGCTTCGTAGGAGATATTAAGGCCGACGCGCACAATGATGAGAGAGAACTGGATAGGGAATAGTGTGGGTAAATATCGTCACGGGATGTTCTCAAGGACGTACCACGATTCCCTACGCGTGACGAGGGAAGCAATGTTAAAAATTCCTCTGAAGCATATAGCACAGTTACAGCTCACGATCGTTGGAACAACCTGATACAAGAGCGCTATCAGTACACTCCAGCCTGATGCAAAGGCGAAGAAACGCACAATATCCAGGAAGACGTAGTTCAGCGTGCTTTTGCGCACGTATGTTGACAGCAGGAACGCCAAACTGACCAGATAAATGGCGCCTGCAGACTCTGTCAGCGGTCGTACGCTGCCGTCCGAGCTCCTCACCTGACTCAATAACTACCACAGCGACCTTGCTCAATCTCGTCGAGCCAGTCCCACTTTTGAACTGCGAGTTATGCAGGATTCGGTACGCAATCAGGCCTGGGGTGCACATTTCTCAGCATATATCCCGTGGGGAAGAAAGGCAGCCGGCGAGCTAAAAGCATACCGGTGCACATGGCGTTCAAGGCGAAGGTGCTGGAGAAGAATGTCGTGTCGATGGTCTCCTGCTTATTGACGAAGGACGGGTTGACGAGATTGCTTCCCTTGAAGTTCGATAATGAGATCGGAAGCGCGAGTCCGGCACCTGCATGCAACTTAGGGTCGTTATACAAGTAGTGAGGGGGGAAGACCTGCCCATATCGACGAGAAAGACGAGCGTAGGGACAGCGATGACACTCAGCCTTTGTCCCCAAACTACGTAGCACCGATAGAGCTAGCAAAAATAAATGTTACTCCACGAGCTTTCAGAGGCAAGCGACACCGGCACGCACGAGGAACAGGTCAGATACTATCGTTTCGGCGACATAAGCACTGTTGTTGAGGAGGTTCCAGACTTTAGTCAACCCCGCGGCGTACCACGCGTCCACTTCGGCCACCGTGGCATGGGTGCTGAAGACCCATATCAGGCGACCTGCGTCCACCACTTCATGCTGAGACAAAACTTCAGTGGTGGCGCACAGAGAGTTCGAGGAAGACTCACGATGGTGATGCATGTGAAAAGCGCGAGGGAGACGACGAGAAGGATCACCTTTATCTCGCCCTTCCGGTTGAAGACTAGGATGTGCAAGCACGAAGCAAACAACACGCAATATACTCCTTTGCGGCACGGAGAATGTAAACGGCTATTGTGAGAAACGCAAGAAGAGCACACCATAGAGCAAAGACTCGCAAAAGACTTCCACAATTGCGAGGACAGCTAGCGACGGAGCCATTTCAGGCAAGTGAACAAGTGTCGGGCGTGTTGAATCTCGTGAAGTCGTAGCCCGAGTACGGGAGTCAAGGGCGGCTTTGGATGCCCCGCCGCGCGCGTTTTTTATACATTGCCGTACGGCGCACATCACCTTCTCGCCTTATACCAGGAACGTGACGAACTGGAGCTCACCACCGTGTCCACATGCTGCGATAGGTCGCGCATCAGCGTCTTACCATACTCGTCCGTGCTTTCTGAGGCCGTCGTGGCACAGCCGCCTGATCGTTCAGAGTTTCGTTGATGAGAGTTCAGTGTATTGATGCAGAGTGGTACCACGCAGGGAGCGCGGAACCGTAGATAGCTGCATTGACGAGCCAAAACGGATTACGTTTCTCTATTGCGGGGAAGGTATAAGTTCGTAGGAACCTGGGTCGTTTTGATTGTATCGAGAAGCGCGTTGGCCATCCTCTAATCTCGGGCACAGCTCCCAAGAACAGTACTGCAAAGCAAGGTCAGCACTTTTGACATTATGATAAGGTCAGATGTAGAAATTACATACTCAAAAGAATCAAAAAAAGTTGAAAAACTCGCTTCGGGAGCTGTCGCTATCATGACTATTGCATCCAAATATAGGCAACCTACAATCATATAGAGCAATCGCGCGCCCTTGTTTTCCATCATCTTCGCTTGTGGCGTGGGCGTGCGTACAGTGGCGCCGAAATAGTCAAAAGTAAACAGACTTCTTGCCTGCTGATGATGAAGTCTAGATTTTGCTGACGACCATGACAGCGATTGCAGCGATCAGAGAAGACCCATTACCACGCCAGAGTAATGATCAGCGGAAGGGAATGTGGACGTGCACTCATCAGCTGGAGGTTCTCCCTGTTGTTCGCGTTGGATCCGATCGGTGGGCCAGATCGAAGGTTAGATGGCGAGGCAGGGAGGACATCTCTGCAACGAGGGACGCGCAGTCTTCCCTAAACATCGGCCGAGCTCGGCTTCCTTGCGCCTAAGCGTAGGCTAGACATACCGTCATGCACACGCCCGATTGGACCGTAGTCTCTGTGGAACACACAACCGGCAGGACATCCGACGAACACCTGTTACAGTTCTCGTGGGTCATCTAACTCCGTTCTGTAACCGGGCAGTAAGATCTGCCGTGGACTCGATACGGGAGGGTTCAAGCTCACCGGACGACTGGACGGATTTTGGCGATCGCTTGCATGAGGGTACCAGCGTACAGTGCTCACCCATTGTATTCCAGGACGCTCTGATCGGTTTCTTGGCAGGCCACTACCAGCGAGAAGTTCACATAGAAATGCGAGAGGCATGGCCGCCGGTGGATCTGCAGGAGTTTCGTTGTTCCACGGCAAGACAGAGAACAAATGGTTCAGATTGACCAAGCCAATAGGCGCTCCTAAGTTCGCGAAGCTCTGCGCGAAAGGGGAAGATGGGCACTGTACGAAACAACTAGGATGGGCGTGCGCCCGAGTATGAGCAGGGTCCTGTGTGAGAGAATCCGCAAAAATGGATACAGACGGAAGGCAAGCATCGAAGTCCGTTTACTCGAACAGTCGTGTACAGGCTGGTGGAATTGTGCTTCAGGAATGTAAACTTAGCGACTAGAAGCGACAAGTCGTGTTGCACGGAAGTACATGTAACCGGAACTATGTGAGCGGACCAGGATGCCAAGGAAACTACCTTTGGGATGGCATCGTTACTGGCGTCGGAATAATAGCAGCGCGGCATACGGCTGATGGCGATGGCCAGAATGCGATGGATGAGGAATGGAAACGGTTTCGAAGAGAAGAAAGAACCGCATTGAGCCTTGCGACAGGCCTCGACCTGTGTTGGTAGCGCAAGAGGACACGTTGGGGTCTTCCTTGATGCTGTGCAATGCGTATTGTAGCGGATCTGAGACGAAGAAGAAAACTAGCAACATGCGAGGAAGCTGGAAAGAGTGCCGCACTGAAATCCCTGACCAGAACGTCCCAGAAACCCTATACGCACGCTGTTCCACCCCCCAATCCCTTTGAGATATAGGTCAGCCCAGAGAGCGGGGACTGAGACGAAAGGCGTACAATTGCAAAGATTAGTGGTACGCGCAGAAGCATGCTTGTCTGCGCCCGTACCTGTTTGCGACAAACGTCATGAAAAGCATCGTAGCTCTAAAAACGTATGCAGGGACAGCCATGTGGCGGATAAGATGTCAAGAAGAATACAGTAAGCGGTCTCCAGATGACATCGAACGCCCTACAAAATCATGATGGCCCGGGGTGGCCGGTTGTAAACGCGGTCAGATGACGGTGGGAGACTGATCCGAGTCCGAGCTCCATGCCGCCGCCCACTGGCACGCGCCGCACTCGTCGGCCTTGAGGTTACTCCACCACTTCATCTGTATGTGTTCCCCGACCATGCGTTAGCCTCCCCGCCCCTTCACTTCCCAGACGCTGCGCTACTAGCCGATGGGGTCATCTGCTCATTCCCGGATCCTTATACACACACATACTTACCTTCCTTCTCATCCTCGCCCGCTATCCCCCTTTCGGGCTTGCTGATATACACGGCCGATGCCGTGCGACGCAACCCCGCAATGCACCCCCGCAATCCTCTCTTCCTGCACTTACGCAACCCGAAGGCGCCATCGTGGATGTGAGCAGGCACAGCGCGCTCGGTTTCGGCGCGGAACTCGACGCGTGCGCAACGTAGCTTAGCAAGCCATTCGTGCGCCCGATCGAATAGACGGTCACGCCGCTGCGCCCAACGGCTAGATGTGATGACTACGCTACTCGGGCGCTGGAGGAAGCGGGTGGAGCATAGATGGATATGGGACATGTTGTTCGAGTTTCTGGACACGTACGCGGGTATGGGTTAGAGGAGCGCCTCGGGCCCGCGGGGTCGTACGACGAGTTCGTTCGCCGCGGACCATTCAACTACAAGGCTACGTCCGCTCTCTGGCACCTCGTCGTGTACCGCGAGAAATGCGCTGCCATCGCGGAGGTGCGTACGTCCTTCCACTCCGGCTCTCGCTGTCCCCCCCTCCAGTCCCCACTAGCACCCCTTTCCCCTACAGGAATGCTATCTCCGCATCACGCACACCTGCACTGGATGCCGCTCGATAGGATGTCGCCCGCGCCCGCGAACCAGCACTGCAGGCTCTTGTACGGCGCGCGCGCCTGTATTCAGGATACGCTCGATGAACGCAACGGGTGCGCGATGTGTAAGGGGATCCTTCCGCTGTTCCTCAGGCTGTCTGGCGCCGCGGCGAAGACGATGAACCGCTGCCTAGTATTATCGATAGTATCACCGCGCCCTGTGATCTCGACAGCTTGGCCCTGCCTAGTATCCTCGATACCGTCCCTTGCTCCGCGCCGAAGATACTGCGATGGGTGCTCCGTAATGGCATGTAGAATGTGTACATGCGTTGTCAATGCACCAATATGCCATCACCCAAGGATAACTACTGCGGTGCTTGAGACCTTGGCCCCAGTGCCTGAGCATGTAATAGCCTTCCTGGGGATCACGTTTTCTCTTCATGCCACCGATGATGATCTTACCATCCGCTCATTGCCGATAACTCTTGCTGTTTAATCCGTGGATTTAGATTAAAACCCATTGTTAGGGCAAATTCGACGGGTGTTGGAGAGGTCAGACGGAGCTAAGGACCTTCCACGTACTCGATGAATGCAGCGTACCGTCTGACTCATGCGGCAGAGCTGGAGCCCAATAAAGCATAGCAAAGCAATACCCTCGACGGGCGTGCAATATGCAGTGATGTTATCGGATGCATCATTGTCCGCCCGCTCCCGTATGCACACCCGAACGACGTGACCAGAAGCACAGGACGTCCAGGATGTACATCACTGAAGATATCAGATGTTCGGGAGGTATGAATCGTGTTTGTGGGACAGATATCCCGCGATTTTGAACAAGGCAGACCTGTTAGGAGGGTGTGCTCTAGATCACCCAAGCATGTTCAGTCTGGCAACGTGCTGCAATTCACCCCCCCTTCTCCTTCTTCGGTGGTCGTTGTGTGGCGCCCTACGTATCGAAGTCTGCTCCGTTGGCCGGATACACACGAGCGGGGGACGACTTTTGGATGCTAACTCTGCGCGTTTTGATGACAGTTAATGCCAACCGTTGACGTGTTTCGAGTCGCCACGCTTCAGGTTGGTTCAGTTTGTGGCGAGCGCATTTCCCGTTTTGTTTTTATCATCTGAACGTAATGTTCGTCAAGAAGCCTATGAAGTGCATCGCATGCTCTGGCCTCGGACTACAACTGTCTTTACATTTCGGGCCTGGCTGTGTTAGAGACCCGCGTGGTCTATAAGTACTGACACCACAGGTCTCTCTCACCAATTTGCTTTCATAGGATCTTCCCCTTCGTCATCATGGACGACATATCGCCATGTCTCGAAGGTCTCCTTTCTGCGTGGCTCGTAGGTCCACTATGGGGTCGGTGTGTTTCATGAAGCGGTCTGCCCGGTATTATGACTCAGACCGTTCGCTCAGGTTGCAGGTACGCTGTATTGTTATTCCCTATCCGCTGGCTTTCATTACCTCGACATAGTATCGTTTTCTGCGTTCTAACCATGTTGCGGCTGCGAGGTCAAAGAATTGGCCCTAGTCCACGCCTGTGACAGCAACTTCCTTCTTGTGCAAGTTAAATCTAATGCCTTTGAGTTACAGATACTTGAGTTACATGACCTATTTCTTCTTCATCACGTCCACCGCCCACGCCCTTCTCTCGTTCGCCGACATGCTGTCCGTCTTCACTGCTTCCAAACCAGACATGCATATCCATGACATAAAGCGTACTCTGTACGTCTTCCGATCGACATTGTACATTACAAACGTGAGGACCTAAATCTCGGCGTATGGATAAGGGCTCATGGATTCGGAGGGTACAGGCACTTGTGGGCGATTGTTTCCTCGTCAGATCTGTTTCCGCATCGACACTTGCGCTCTAGTCCTCATGTTTGAGCAGGCGTGGCGAGTACACGTCGTTTGGGATAAAAATGTAATCGTCGCCATCCCCTTCGTGCGTGTCATATTGCCAGCATGACGACGTTCTTGGTAACATCGCATCGACAGATCATCTTAACCATTGCATCATCAAGTATGTTTTTCTATGTTTCTCCACACATATTCGTCCCGCTCAGCAGAGGAATGTGCGGTACGACAGTCCTTGGAGTCGCGACGGTCGTCAACATCAGGACGGTAGGAAATCCGTCTGACCCGGGTCTGGTCCGCTTGTCAACGGCGACGTGGGCACTATATCTCGCCGTTCAAGGTGGTGGACCATGCATAATCGCATGGCGCAAGTTGGCAACTCCAGTGGTTGTCGCTAACAATAAAGGCGCCGAGCACAGCCCGTGTGGGATCCTTTGGCTCATCGTCGAGTCGGGATGCATGTATGGCATCACGACACTCTTCACGCTGGCGTTTTCGTTCCACCAACCGGCGCTCGCAAACGTTCTCATCTCTGCGCTTGGCCAGATCGCGGTCAGCATCTTTGCCTCATCCGCATGATCTCCCGCTTACCGACCCGCTGTATGATACAGGTCCTAGTCCCTCTCTCAATCACTTTGCGTGAGCTTTGGAAGAAAGAGCACGCATACCGCATGGACAAGGTAAATATGCACACGTTCCTCGTCGAGGACCGCCGATCGCCACGCCCGCACTCGCCGATCGAGGACGGTGGGCAATCAAAAGGAATGTTCGTGCAAGTCAAAACGTTGACAGCGAAGTACACGGACTTTCCGGTGCGTCTACGGGTTTCGCCTGCTTCCCCTAGTCACCGAAGAAATTCCAGAAGGTGAAGATCGCCGAAGAAATAACTTCAGGTGAAGAACAGCCGTAACAGCAACGAGCCGGACTCTTCGGGGCTTGCAGAAGCAAGTTCGTCGCACGAGACGCGGGCTGTCGAAGTGGCGCGGATGCTTTTAAAAACCGAGAAGAGAAGAGCTAAAGAGCTTGCAGCTAAGAAAACTGTACCCGTAGTCGCACTTAAAACGTGCTTGTAGAGCCTATGTGGCCTTCAATCACGATAGGCTTTGATTTTCGCCACGAGGTCAGACTCGCAAACTGTCCTCGTTCAGTTTCCTGTTTCTTGGGGCGCGAACGGTACTCGCACGATCGCGAGATTTCGTGGCCCGAAAGATGTCATGTAGGTTTCGTCACATCTACATGACATTTGTGCACTGCCAGGGCCGCCTGTATCCCGTATCCACGACATCGGCCTCCTTCACCCTGAGCGATGCTCTGTATTGCCACGCATGTGTCACTCTTTTCTGAGCTAGGCTCATAGCAGCGCATTTATTGCAATTTCAGGTAGCAACGCGCCACGGTCCACAGGACATCTAAAACAGACGGGCGCTGCGACTCGACGGATGCTCAGCGCCCCGCGCCCGGTCCTCACTTTTTTCATACGTGTTTGGACGTCTTCCGCGCCGCCTGTAGCTGGAGGGATAGGCATGTGAACGCGACGCTCGCGAGGAGCATCAGCTAGGCGCGAACCGCCAACCAGCTTGCGCAACGACACAATCCGCCAAAGATGATGGCGTGACTCCAGACGAAGCCGTTACCGAGCAGCACTCCGTTAACGGGCATGCCCGTCAGTGCGCCAACGGAGATGAACATCATTGCAAAGCGCACACGGGCACTGTAGTGTCGTGGTCAGCCGCACACGTGACGCGAGGGGCTCGGAGTAAAGGAGCACTAGATCTCGGGGCCGTGTCGGAGAGTGAGGCGATGCCCGGCGGACACGAAAAGAAGGCTGCGGGGGGACCGGTCATCATTCCTGATACTGTGACGGGGAGCTCCAGGAATATACAGGTGCTGAAGGAAAGGTCATATAGAACGGCAAAGGCAATAACGCTCGACTGGGTGGAGATGCCGAATAAGACGAAGATCAGGATTCCACACACCTCGGTGACGTGCAGGAGACTCTGGGCGTAAGCGCTGGTGTTGGGCTGCTCGTTGCAAGACGGTGCTCGCGAACTAAGCGCGCTGAAGCGGTCGGCACCGAAACCGAAGAGCATATGAATGGGGATCAGTGAGCCGCTCAGGGCGGCTATCTGAGTGCGAAGGCCAGCGTCGAGGCAAGTCAGCCACGGTAGATGGCATACGGCAGGGCACGCTCACGGTGTAGAAGAAGTTCGAGTTCATACTGTGTAAGAGGAAGATCTGAAGGTAGAGATCTGTGGATGTCAGTGCGAGGCAGGCTAGGAGAGTAGAAGGGGCCGATACGGGAAAAATAAGCCTCAAAGCACCAAGACGACGAGATAAAGAAACGAGACATTCAAATCGATAAAGAGAAACCACTTAGAAGCACCTAGCACATACAGTGAGGTACGACGGGTCCGTGAGCACCTCTTTGGTGTTTGGCTGCACGTGGTCTTTCTTCAGGTGATCGGCAAGCATGAAGAGGTTAGCAGCAGCAAGCCTGACGAGGACAACGAAAACAAAGGAGTACACGCCATGTTTGAAGCTAGAGGGGGTCTGAAAGAGCTGATCGAGCGTGATCGGAAAGAAGATGCCTCCAGCCACCAAGCCTGGTGAGCGAGTGCGTTAGCAGCGTGTGCGACATCGCATGCGACTGGCTGACCAATAATGACAGTGCCCAAGGCGAGGGCGCATCTCCAGCGCCAATAGTATATGCTTGGACGACCTGGATAGAGGGCGTGTGCACGAGACCCGCGCCGCTACCTCCCCGACGCCCTGCTATGGGAAGATCGCTGCCGCTCGGGCCTCCTCTTGAGCGTACCCCGACGACCTTGGGCACCATGGAGCTTGTGCGGGAGATGGGTGCGCGGTGTGCAGGAACTCTGGTGGGGCCATGACGGAAGGGGAGACTTCGACGACGACTCGGAGCGTATGCCAACAGGCTGGTTGGAGCACCGCACAAGGGCATCGTCAACAGCCAGGTGTTCAAACGCAGTCCGGCACCGGCAGACATATTACGGCTTCCCTTTGCAGAGGGCCCGGGAGGATTCTTGAATGGAAGCATTCACAGTGGCCCTCAGGCTGGCATCCGCGGGAGAAGACACCGGATGTAACGAAGTTCCGGCACGGTTTCTGGGTTTACACTGCTCTTGAAGATCGAAATCCTCGCAGCGGTCGATGGCAAGTGATCAATACGTCGACGTCCTGGCGGGCAACGGGTAGTGCCCTCACACCAGTTTCTGGCCCAGAGTACGGAGCGTCAGTGAGTGGTCAAACCAAGCACGTGCGCATTCCTCGGAGGTTCGACTTTCACAATCCCACGCCGCATCCCGTCGCTCGGCTTTCTTTCGCGAACCTCCCCCTCTCCAGAATAATGCCTTTTTGAATCTATTGTATTGTGGTAATGCTGTTTACCCGTACCTCAACGGCCAAACTGCTTCGAAGAACAAGGCATGCTTCGTGTGGCCTCGTTGTCTACGCTCAACTTGAACGACCGCACCGGGCCCGGCTTACAGTATCGACTACGTCCAGTGCTGGCTGTCGAGCACAGGACAGCCGGCCGGCGTCTCGGCGCGCCGAGATACTTCACTCTCTCTATATATTTGCAGTGAATCGGCACATATGGGTGTACTCTTCCAGGACGTCATGGCCCAGAAACATCAGCTCAGCCGCCAGCTCTCGAAAAAATATCTATCTTCTTTTCAGAAGCTTGTCTCTCAGGCCTTCTATCATGCAAAGACGCTCTTCTTATTCACAAGCACCGATATGGGGTCTCTCGTCTTTCCAGTCGTGAGTCTCCTCTTCGTCTCCGATGGGTTGCCCACGCAGCTACTTGCAGGCTATTGTCGCGGGCTTGAGCACGCAGCATATCCGGCCGGAAAAGATCATCCCGGCAATGATCTGGCTTTGGCTCCATCTCCTGCAATTCTGCATATCCAACCAGAGCCTGAACCTCGTCGAGGATGCAGAAAACAAACCCTGGCGGCCGCTCCCGTCCGGCCGCATCCAATTTAAAGTGGCACGCACGCTACGCTGGATCCTTCTCCCGCTCTGCTTACTCCTGTCCTGGAGTGAGGGTATTATCCTGCAAGGGGTCTCTCTTGCCGCTGCTTTTATTCTCCATAACGAACTGCAGCTCGGCGAGCTACACTGGGCCCTGCGCGGATGTACGAACGCGTGGGGATATACCTCCTTCAACGCGGGAGTCATAAGGATTTTATCTCCTGGTGTGTTCGCGCATGCCATCCGCCGTGCCGCATGCGCTCCCGCTCATGATATCTCGCTGCAGACGCCATCGACACGCGTGCAGCGGTCTCATTTGTGTTTAACTTTCTCATCATCGTCAGCACTACACATGTGCAAGACTTCCGCGACGTCGTTGGCGACAGCATCCTCCGTCGGCACACGCTCCCCCTCGCATGGCCGCAAGCCAGTCGCATATATCTCCCGCTCGTTATCATCGCCTGGTCTATCGGCATTTCCGCCCACTGCACTCTCGGCGCGCTCGGCGGCCTGTCGTTCTGCGCGCTCGCCGTCTTCGTCGGCATGCGATTCTACCTCCTGCGCGAAATTGAGGAGGATAGGCTCTCCTATCTCTATTATAACGTGAGTCTTCGACAGTGTGTGTCTATACTCATCGTCTTATACATGCGAAGCTCTGGTTATCGGCGGCGCAAGTCGTACATACACCGATGCTACACCAGATACTTTCTTCGAAAGACACAGGTTTCTTCTGGTTTTAGAGACGCGTGCAATAAGCATACCGTGACTCTGCTGCCCGCGCTTCTGCGTGATCCCGTGCCTTGTATCACAGGTATAATGTAGAGATAAGTACGAGTGCATAAGCTCGAACCTAAGTAAAAGGCATTCAGCCTTATTAATACGCTCCTTATTAATCTCCGCTTTACGCCTACCACTAAATTTGTGCGCGAGATGGGCTCAGTGATATCTGGTGACCGACATCAAATTCCCGTCAAAAGAGGTCACCAATCGATCTGCAGGAGAGACTAGCTCGATATCGGCCCGCGGATATATCCGCTCTCAGTCCCCCACCGACCACTCCGTTGCGAGCAGATCATTGACGGTGGGTGCACTCAGCATGAGTGTGGTTCTTAACGACCCCTGATGCTAAACAGGGTATGCGAGAAGCGAAACAGGAAAGAACTGCAGTCCCGTTCCTCTAGTGGTCCGAACTATATGAAAGGGATACATCTCGGCGCAACGTCAGAAGTGCGAGCCGTGGCGTCCCCACGGAGTGGAACATAAGTGTCGCTTACACTCTGACTTTCATCTCTCGGTGTTCTTGCTATTTTTCACCAAGGCATCATCTTGGGCGCAATTATAATGCCTCAGAAGAAAGCCCTGTATTCATCGCTACTTTTATAATGCCTTATTGCCTCACTTGCAGGGGGAAAACAGAGCGCTGACGATAAAGTACAACTCGTACGAGGACTACGGTCGCCGGCGTTTCCGGTGAGCAAGTTTGGTTATGTACTTGGTTATCTGAAAAATCCTGTGCTCAACATACGAGGAGTGTATTACGAAGCGATGTTTCTCTGTTCATTTTGCTTCCAGAATGCGTGATAGTAGCGGTGTTTTGCATCGTCCTCGGCGCTGACAGTGCGGCGGCGGGCTTGCGGGCTTTTGGCAGGCATACTTTACTTGCCATGATATATGTAAAAATGGAATGGAAGCGCATTCCAAGCAGTATGACCCACGCGAATCTTTCTTCGGAGTACTCGTATATTGTTCCTTCGAGCATAGAAGCACATCAGCGTGCTGGCGGGCCGAAGGAAGAAAAATCGTGTATGGAAAAAATGCTTCAGCCCAAACGCCAATGTCAAGTGCTCTAGATCTATCACAGCTATTTATGCGAAGATTTGTATCTCCCTTTTTTTTGACCAAGAAGAATATAATTAGTAACAGTGCGGTTGTGAGTTGCAGGAGCGAGTGCGGGAGGAGGGAACGAAGGAGCGAGTGAAGGGGAGAGACAGGATGGACTGGTAGGGAGCATAGAGGCTGGGCGCGAGACGAAGGGAGGGGATGCGGGAACGGCGGGATGGACGGTAGGATGACGCCGGGGCGGGGAGGACAGGGAGGACAGCAAGAGTATATTGCGGCAACAGCCGTGCTCCGCTCCAGCTTTGAGCGTGGCTAATATTAGGAGCGGGGGCGCAGGCGAGGTTGGTAGTGGTGATGCGTGATGAAGTCGCAGCATTGGTGACGGCAGCAGCGACAGCGAGGCTGATGAGCTCCCGCATTGTCCCGTCACAGCCTAGAACATTTTGTTTTTCGCTCTTGTCAAGAAAGACCGGGGTGGCAATCTTTAAACGGCTGTAAATAATATGTGAGTTCTGGTGGACATCCTTTCAAGTTGCCCCGGGTCGCAAAACGTAAGATCTACCACCTTGTCCAGAATTCTGCATGTCGCGCCGATTCTTTCTATCCTCGATGCCTCCCAGGAAACCCGTTAGCATAGTATTTCCAAATCGTGCGTATGAGACAGTCCATCCCCACTCAGTATCTTGTAGATAGCGATGAACTCGCACTCCTTCCAAACCCAGCTCATCTGCCGTCGAGGTGACTCAACAAGGAAGCGGGGATCGGATCGCAGATTTGCATGCGATCTGGTCATGTTTTAAGAAAACGGCGCCTACAATAGGTAGCCGGAGTGCAGAAAACATCCAGCTGCCACATCCACACCCACGCTCACAGTTCATCCCTCCTGACCCGTCCCTCTGCTTGCCCGCCATCATCCTATATATCCGTAAATGAGCATCGCATCGATCCCCCCTAGGCTGAAGCCAGAAGCACGAACCACTCGCCCTGGCAGCCTTTTCCACCGGCACGACCCAGGCCCCGCTCTGCACGCTCCCGAACGCGATCGCGCCGCCCTCGATGTATGCACCGCCGTCGAACACTGTTGATACGCCACCAAGCGCGGGCGCGAGCCCAGCTGTCGCGAGAACGTCGGCTAGCGAGACGCTCGCTGACCCGTAGTTGAGGTTCGCGCCGAGCAGGAGCGCGGTCTTGCTATTGGAAGACACCCAGACACCGATATCTAGCCGATCAGCTGTTACGACGTGTGCGAATGTCGACGACGGCGAAAGGATATGTTGTGCGAGGACCGGCGCCGCGCGCGCGAGAGTGGAAGCAGATGCCTTGATGTCGGCCGGCGTGGGGTCGTTCCACGAGACGACACCTACACGATATGAGAGTCAGAGGAGGGGTGAGCGAGGCATCGAAGCAAAGGAGGACACACCTAACGCGCCGGCGTTGATACCCACAATCGCCTCTACTAACCACTCCGCCCCAGTCGGCGCCCGGCTCCAGTACGACGATCCCCCGAAGCCCTGAGGGACCGTCCACACTGTCTTCGTTCGCTCCCACCCGACGATTTCCATCCGCTCCCTAAACTGCGTCACACGCTCTCGAATGTCCTCAAACCCACCCTGGCAGTTGTCACACCCGCAGTCCCCGCGCTCCGTCGTGCACGGCGTGTCCCACACTGTGCTGAACGTTAGATTGTTCCCGACGTTGTACGCATCCTGCATGACGATGTCTGCCCCGGCCGAGTAATCTGTCCAGAAGTAGTCTTGACAATTCAGCACCAGCGACGTCGGTCGGTACGGGTCCAGAGCGCGCAGCAGATCATATGTCAGCACCGTCGCGCTCAGTGGATCCGACGTCCCGTCCGGCTCGTCCCCGGTATAGTACAGGAGCAGGTTCTTGCGGGGCTGAAGAGGTACAGTCTCGTCCTTCACCGCGGTCAGGTTCATGTAGGTCCATCGCATATCGTACATTAGCCACAGGCCGAGCTCCTCCATCTTGTTGACAAGCTGGTTGAAGGCGGTTAAATTGTCAAACGTCGGAACGGGGTGGATCTGCACCGCGTCAGTTTGAGCTCTACTAGCGCCCAGTGCTCGCGTACCATATTGAATCTGCACAATGTCTTTGTTCAGCTATGCTGAATACAGAATAGCATGCAACGCACCCTTGCTCGGCCAAGACCTCGACCACCGTATCGTTCCCCTCCAGATACCCTCCAAAGTTCGTGTAGAACCCGACGGGCAGCACCGGCTCATAGCCTCCATTCCCGCCAACCTTCTTCGCCACGATGCCCCCGGTGCGCAAATCACGTTTCGTGACGGACCCAATATGGGACGGTGGGTCGGGGAGATACGTCAAATTCGCAACCTGAGACGCGAAGCGTTGGCTGCCAAGCGTGCCAGTGCACGTGAGCGTGTAAGGTTCCACGCGCGGAGTCAGGCTGGCCAGAGATATCGGGAGTGCCGTCGTCCCATTGAGCGCGACGCGACCGCTCGCGACGTGCACACCGTCAATCGCCGCTGTCACCACGAGCCCGTCCTTCGCGCGGGCTCCAGTGAGGTCGACATCCTGCGCGCCAGCGATGTGGGAAAACCGAATGAGAGCATCGACGATGACCTCCGCGGTGTGTCCGTCGTCCGGGAGGAACGGGATGAGTGAGGGCTGGCAGCGGAGGGCAAGAAGCGGCGTCGTTGAGGCGGCAGGGACCGGGAACTGACCGCCAGGCGGAACGACGGTTTCGTTGGCCATGTAGACCTTGCCGCACCACGTCTCCTGCGCGAACGCCGCGCGGGCGCCGGCGAGGAGGAGAACGAGGGTAAACATGATGAACGAAGCCGCTCGCGACGCACAGGGTGGCGGCCGAGGCTATCTATACAACAGGGGGGGCACGAGATGCGACGGCGGCGGGATAAGCCAAGTCGGACCATGCGTTCGTCGGGCTTCTCGCTTAACCCGACAGGCGTCGTGACCGCCGTAAACGTACAGCAGCTCCCACAACGATCACTCCATGCGCGGTGTAAATATAAATGACTGTCGTTTGATGCTCCGACGAGGCAAAGAAGAGTAGGATAAGAACCGACACATGCGGTATGCGTTGGAGGGAAATCAGCGTGGTAGGCACTTGCGGAAGTCAGCGGGATGCCACGGCGGCATGGGCAGCGTAGCGGCAGAGCACTGGCTGCATGCAAGCAGGCCCCCCCCTAACCCTAACATATGTCCGATCCCAATGCGGACGGAAGTGGTCAATTTGGAGATTAATCTCCGATCCTGGTGCGGACGGGATGGGCGAAATTTGGTGACATCTTTCATCCGATGTTCGGTCGGGGAGCCCTAGTCGCGAGCGATGTCCGATCCTGGTGCGGACAGATGGACCAGAGTGGCGGGGACCCTGGTCGCCAGGGATGTTTCATCCGTGTGCGGACGGTCGGAGGTTGCCAGGATGTCCGATCCGGTGTGCGGACGGCCGGAGGTCGGCCAGGGATGTTTCATCCGCGTGCGGACGGCCGGAGGGCGGCGAAGTTGGTCGGTTGTGCGGACGGTCGTTGACCGAGTCGGCCGGTTGCATGGCGGCGGTTCTGCGTAGCTATCGGACTTCGCTCACACAACAGTAACGAGCCCTGGCGGCACATGCAGGGTTTAAATTTTTGTCTTAATTTCTACTATTTGATATATTTCAATCTATTTAAAGAGGGCTTTCCATTTGGTCACACGGCCAATTAAATACAAGCAGATGAGCGAGCGAGTGAGGGGATAAGTATGAAGCAGGCGTGTAGGTACAGCGTCGATATGTGCGCGCGCAGGGACAGACGGACGGATGGGCGAGCGCGCGCATCGAGGAAGAGGGCATCATGCAGCTTGGGTGCGTGGGGACAAGGGGACACAGAGTCAGACGAGTACACCGGAGGCAGGCGCACGCGCCAACGTGTGAGAAAAAAAGGGCGAGCAGGGATGAGCCGGCTCGGGGAGACGGGTCCGGTCAAGAACGAACGGGAAGGGATGGGATGGAAGGGGCGAGGAACGGACAACAGAGAACGTCAGTAAGGGCTTCTGGAAGAAAAAAAGAAGAAAAAGACAGCACACCTGGCCGTCGTGCGCGCACATGGAGAATGTGTGAGGGCGCGCAAGAGGGAGGGGGAGGGAGGGATGAGGCCGGTGGGGAGGTGAGGAGGTGAGGAGGCGAGGACACGAAGCGCGGAGCATGCAGGGCCCTGGTCATTCCCACCGCAGGTCAGATCGGGAAACTGCGGGAATTTACCGGTAGAACTGCCTATATTGCGCTTGGCAACGGCTAATTACAAGGTCAAATGGCTCAGCCTGTGGGAGCGCTGCCATTTTCCCTGAGAGCTCGGGTTCGACCCCCGCTTCAAATATATTTTTCTGTGCTTCCGGTCCTCTGGCAGTGACATTCCTGAGGCAGATACTTGATAGTGGAGGCTGAATCTTGCGGCCACGAGACTAGTACTTCTTTATCTGCCATCGGGGGCTCGAACCGCGATCCTCGGGAAAAAGCTAAATTTCAGCATAGCTCCTCTTGACCACTCAGCCATACGGCCATACTTTCCGTGCAGCCCAACGTTACATAAACACATCCGCCGGTAAACCGGCACACAATCAGAGCGCTTTAACCGGGGGTAGCGACGGTCGACGGAGCGCGTGACTTTGGGCGACTTCGGGACTCAGATTCATCATGATCATACTTCTTCCTTCATCCTTTCTTATACACCTCCACCTTGACTTGTCCCCCTCAAGCCATCAAACCCGTCTATATCTGCCTGCACCCGGTCACCTGCGTGCTCAGTTGCATGCCGGTGTGCCCGCACACCCGCACACGTGTGCGCGATAGTCAGTTGTCCCGAGGGGGGTTTTTTTTTTTTCACAAACCCTTACCGACACTTTCCCTCGTCCCTCCCTCATCCTTCTCTCTCGCCATTTCCCGCACACCTCCACCGGGACCCGGACCCTTCAAATCCTCAAGCCCATTTGTCTGCACACACCCGGCCACCTGCGTGCCCTGTCGTATGCCCGCGCGCCCGCATGCGCGCGCACGACGGCCAGGTGCGCCCGTTTTTTTTTTCTCCAGAGCCCTTATTTGCCAATGCATGCAGCACCCACCGTAGGCTTTGCGCCTCCCTTCACCCCTCGCCTCCACGCGACCCCCGCGCGCCTCCGGCCCTCCAGCCTTCCGTTTACCTACGTGGGTGCTCGCCGTTTATGTACCTGCGCGCCCGCTTCGTTCCTGCGCGTTCGTTCATTTGCCCCAGTGTCTTTCCATGTACCTAGTTACCAGCATGGTAAAATAAAATGCGTTTTTCAAATGATGTTGAAATATGCATAAAATAGTGAAAATTAAGACAATAAATTGGAATCCACTGTGCTGCCGGGCTCGTGTGCGGACGAACACTGGTCGCTAGTGATGGGACACTGTGCGGACGGATGCCGTCGCTGGCGATGTCCGATCCGGTGTGCGGACGGAACGCTAGTCGCCAGCGAAGTCCGATCCGGTGTGCGGACGGGTGC
>MU273567.1:79602-92479 GCA_022160365.1 Vararia minispora EC-137
GTCGCTGGCGATGTCCGATCCGGTGTGCGGACGGAACGCTAGTCGCCAGCGAAGTCCGATCCGGTGTGCGGACGGGTGCGGTCGCCGGCGATGTCCGATCCGCCATGCGGACGACCACCGTCGCCAGCGATGTCCGATCCGCCATGCGGACGGATCACCGGCCATATCCGAAGTCCGATCCAAAGTGCTGACGAGATAGGTAAAAAAGTGTTCGTACGGATGACCCTAGGTTCGGATCGGACTTATCTTAGGGTTAGGGGGGGGCCTATGCAAGCGTGATCACCTGGCTTATTAATACACGGCACCTCCGGTGCATCACCGGGTGATTTGCAGGTGCAGGTCAACTGGTCTTAATCTCCCCTGCAAACTGATTGATGACCACTTTCAAGACCACTTTCGATGGGAATTTGATGTTGGCTGCCAGATACAGGATCCCTGGCGCATTCCCGACGCGCATGACGAACGACCAAAACAGGAAGGATCACATTGCCTGTCGGGGCTCGGTATCGTCTTGCTGCTGGTGTACACACTGAGCCTTCGAAGTTGGGGTGTCCCAGTCTCGGCCGGGACAGATGCGGGCAATGGCAAGCCACTCGGGTGGGCGGGTCTCGCCAGTGCACCACAGTTTGCTGAGTGTGTGGAAAATGACCTTGTATGGCATGTGTACATATAGACCAGCTAATAGCAAACAGTGTAAGTGGACTGGATACAGTGCGATGTGTGTCCTGCTATCGGGGCTGCACGTGCATCAAACCTGCCATTGCTCCAGCCATTGCCAAATTGGGTGCACTTCCCGACCGTTGTCCCATCGCCGCATGTCGTGCTGCCATCAGCGCAACATCAGTCCTACCATTCTCAGGCTGTGCAGGCACAGACACAGCAGTCACAACATTGTGGAAAGGCGCCGTTGCCGAATGTGTATCCGATGCAGTTGCCCACTAAAGTGTCCCCATCGCAGTATTCATACCAGTCAATGTCGGCAAACTGCACCTCTGCACAGAATGGTGTGAGCCAACCCACAGTGGGCTACGCATCTGCCCAGGCAAGCGCACCAGTCAGCTATGCGTCGGCACAGGCAACGAATGCAACTCCAGCGAGGCAGCAGTCGGGGTATGATGTTTCTCGAAGCGCAGATATCTACACCTCACAGTGGCCTTCAGAGCAGCAGCAGATGTCGTCTTTGCCTGCTCGTGTGGCAGACAAGCCGGGCCACCATACGGTTGTGTGCGGGTGCATGAGGAGGGAACTTGTGGAAGGGTCCAAGCGGTGGCAAGGCGTGTTTCAAATGCAATGCCCGTGTGTGGGGTGGCGAACCTGAACAGTGTGCAGCGCAAACTCTGTCTGCCAGTCTGTGGTTGTATCGAAAGGGGAGAGATCAGAACAAAAACAAAACAAAACAAAAGCAAAAGCAAAACAGAACAAAAACATATGGGAAGGGATAACAGATGACTCAGATACCCTTCTGAATTCATCGGGTGTGGTGCACACATGGTGAGAGATGGCAAGTTGTTGCACCAGGATTGGCACGTGGGAGCTCAGCTCCTCGGGTTTGACCTAGAGGAGGCAAGAACCTAAAGATTTATCCAATGTTAGTATGTCAGAATGCTTAAAATACCGTGCTGGTACTCGAAATCGAGTCCCCGAAGATTCAATCTACATAGATAAAAAGTTAGGAGTGGGAATGAAGGGGGAAGGTGGTGAAGGAGCATGGGAATCGCGGCTGTAAGCCGCGACGCGACTAACTGGTCGGATGCGCGAGTAGGCTACCACACTAGTGAACAAATATATCAGAAGGGGTTTCCAGGTGTGGCATTTTTCACTTGTTTGTTGGACCAACAGGCTGCCATGTATGAACCAGACAAGATGCAGAGCACAAGAGATAGTTACTGTCTTGTGCTGCTAATTATCACACAGGTCAGGTATGTGCATGGATTGCGGGGATCAACTATCACTGTGTGGAGGAAGAGAGGGTATGAGTCTGAGGGTGTTGATGGCAGTATTGTAATTATAGATAGCATGATAGGCCCATACAGAGATTAGAGGCTCATATATGATGTACATGCAACTGCAAACCAGCTGTAACAGCCTTGAGTTCACTCTGTGTTGTACTGCCAGGTCACCTCGTACTCAGGAGCAGGCCGAGCAGCCCTTCGTGGGCGCTGAGCGACCAAATCAGGAAGGTCGCCCCGCGCAAGGGAGGCCTGTCCCCTCATAGGCGCTGAACAACCAAAACAGGAAGGTCGCCCCGCGGCTCAACCTGGCTGGCCCTACGTAGGCGCCGAACGACCAAAACAGGAAGGTCGCCCCACGACGCGACCGGGGCTCGCCCTACGTAGGCGCTCAAGTTTCCTTATAAGGTGAAAAGCGACCTTTTTTCTCCTGGACAATGCCGTGTTAATCACCCGGAATAATTCTGGGCTAACAGAGCATTCGCGACTGGTACTAGCATCATCTACTCAACCTGCCACCGATCGCCATGGACTCCATGATCCTCGTGCCATGTTGCCCCCAGTGTACAGCCTGCGTATCATGGGCGCGTGTGCATCGGCATTTGGGCCGCCAAGTGCTGTCCTTGGCCATGACCTTCTTTCCGGCCTCAAGCTCCCCTCCCCCTTCCTCGACTTCCTGTGCAATTCAGGCCCCGCGAAACCACAGGAAGGCACCATATCGGCGAATGACGCGCGAGTGCTCACAGGTACAAGATATGTGATGCATGATGCTACGTGCGGAACACTGGCTTGAAATTTACTGACACCCTGCCATGGTGCAATCGTCTTGGGATAACCAACGTGCCTTTGTTAGGCCATTGCAGAGGGAGAGGGTTGCGTACTCGGGGCCTCGCACCCCTTCAAGCTGTATGCGTTGGTTACCGTTTTGTCTTTGCCCATGTCACGGCCCCTTACTCCACTGTCTCCCAGTGCATCTTGAAGACGATGCAAACGTGAGTAACCTACCCGAATTAATGCCCTTTCTCGAAGCCTGCTGACTTTGGCGGTCAAGCACCCACAAGTCCGTGGCGAGTGGGCGATCTGGGAAAACCAGAGCGCGACCAAGTGAACAGCACACGTGCCTGCTCTCATTTGCTTTCTCAAGAATAGCAACCCTCTTCAGAGCCGCATTTGCAGAAGACTCCGGCCGAAGCTCGGTGGAAGCAGACATGCACGCTAACCCTTTCTCCGAGTTTCCGTCGGTTTAAACGTACCGTATGTCATAAACCCGTGCCTCTCATTGGGTTTTGCACGAACTCCGGCGGAATGTCATGATGAAGGGGAAGATACTGTAATGAATCCCGAGACCGTGCTCAAGAAGTGTGGTGTACAAGTCTAATGATCTGACTGGAAATCCGTCGGAGAGAAAAGTGTGTGTTTAGGGTGATGGGTGGCCATCCTACGGCCGGCAGAGAGCAGACAGATGGATGTGGTCCATGAGGTGGCGGGAAAGAACAAGCTTCCGAGTCGGGTAAGGACCGCACCTGAACAAGCACCTGAATGTTGACGTCATCCGGAGCCCGGCCCGAGTTACCAAACAGCGTGTTCCCGCCGGCTGGCTGGACGGCTCAGGCTTGCGCTCATCCCAGACTCGGATGCGATGTTTCGGGTACGATGTGCTATGCATTCGATGGCGTGCAAAAATATGCTGACCCAATGTGTATACTCGCTAGAATGTATCTGGGCGGAGCAGACCCATCGCGAACTCGACACGGCAACAGCGCTCATCAGTTTGAGCGTGGGCGAGTTCGTTGCCTCACAGCTTGCAGCACGCTCCACACGAGAAATCCACCGCGCCTGCTGTTCGTCCAGTGCGGTCACCACACCCGACTTGTACCTCACTACCCCGCATGCGCTGGATCACTCACTAGCTTGACCTCCTTTCCATGATACCACGAATGCTACCCATGCAATGGCGGCCCGCGTCAGCCCCGCTTCTCCTTGCTGTCCTCGCCAGCGCGACTGCCGCGCAGACGTGGTGTGGCAAGGTCTACATGCCCAACGAAACGACCATCATGCCGCCCGGCGGCCAGTTCCCCGTCTCCGTGTTCTCCGACACACCACTCCTCGCGCTCCGCTGCCAGCCGGCACTTGCGCCGTTCCTTCCGGAAGACGCAACGACGGCCGAGGTCGTCGTCGACGTGCTACAGGTCTACGTGCAGTACCCTGATGCGCTGCCTGTCAGCTTGGATGGTGGGCAGGGAGCGGCGCTCGATGTGACGGTGTCGGTCAACGGTACGCAGCTCGCGAGCGGAAGCGTCGCGCTCAACGGCAGCGCATCGCTCCCCGCATCGCTCTCTGGCCTCGCACCTCGGCCAGAGCCGTACAATTTGACATGTACCGGCACACTCGGCTCCCAGACTTTCTCCGGCAGCGCAAACATGTCCTACCTCCCCTCCCCGCCATCAAATATCGGGTCTGTCACGAAGCGTGATCTACGGAACGGTGGATTACTCGCGAAGAAAATCGGTGGGGACTATGAGTATGTGCTGCCGGTTGGGTTTTACACACAGTGGGGAGGGTACTTGGAGGACAACGATACGACGGTGCAAGCGCTTGCGGAACAGGGGTGCGCCTGTCGCGGTCACGGGTCTTTCTTAGGGCGCTGACGGGCATCCGATAGGCTCAATATTGTGTGTCGCATGTGTCGCCTATGTGCACGTAGATGACTGTAGCCATGTGCAGGTCCATCCGATCCCGCCGTTTGAGAACCGGACGGCGCTGAACAGCACGCTGGCAAAGATGGAAGAACAAAACCTGTGGCTAATGTACGACATGCGATTGTGCGCCCGTTCCTCCGCACCCGTCTCTCTCTCTCTTCTGACTTCCTCATCTGTGCAGCACCTACATGAACCTGACCACGATCCACTCCGAAGTAACGCCGCTCACGCCACTTTCGAACCTCCTGCTCTACTACACCGCCGACGAGCCGGACGGCACCTCGGACCCGCCCTCCTCCGCTGCCGCGGCGTACACGGTCCTGCGAACCCTCGACCCATACCACCCGGCATCTCTCGTTTTGAACTGCGCGGACTACCACTGGGCGGACTACGCCTCGTCGGCAGACATCCTCCTGCAGGATGTTTACAACCTCGGCAACAACCTCACGTTCAGCTCCGTCTGGCACACCCCATGCACACCGGACCAGGGCGTGTGCGGCTGCGACGACTGCGTCGGTGGATGGGGTGACATACGTGACCGCGTGGCGGCGTTCAAGGAACGGATGGTGGTTTTGGGATGGGAGCGGAGCAAGTCGGTCTGGACGGTCCCGCAGGGCTTCGGTTCGACCGAGTACGTGTGCCGGTCCCCTTCCCCACGCTGCCGTTTCGTTCTACACTCCTCCCATTCATCTGACCGGGCGTACTGATAGGTACTGGGACCGCACGCCGTCCGGTGCCGAGTGGCTGGTCGAGGCCCTCGTCGCCCTCAATGCCGGCGCAACCGGCGTCGTCTCCTGGGCGGACCCAACAACGCCGTCTATCAAGTCTGCCGCCGCGACGCTCGCGCGTTCCGCACCGGCGCTCGCACAGCGCATGTTCAGCCCGACCGCCGCGCGCGCGCAGCGCACAACGGCTGGGGGCATCGATGTCGGGCTCTGGAACGACTCGAGCACCGGCGAAGTGCTGCTCATCGCCGCAAATCTCAACTATGCGTCGGCGAACGTCTCGTTGGACGAACTATTTGGCGCGCCGGGCTCGAGCGCGCGAGTGGAGAATGTGAGCATGGTGATGGACGGTGGGGCCCGCGTAGTTGGAAACGATGTGTCGTTCGACAGCGTGGAGAGTGGGGCGTGGATCATGCGGCTCGCTGGGAATGGGACGGGTTCAGATGGGCAGACGAGCGCAGCTATCGGAGCGGACTGGGATATGGTATTCCTGTGGGTTGTTGTGGCAACAATCGTGGGTAGTGCCCCGACACTATAGCAGCCTGTCTGCATTCTCTATTTCCTTCGACGGCATTTTAGGAGTCACTGGATCCAAACCAGACGTCCTTACTGATTTCCGTGTGTTCTCTGGCCCTTCGTGCGAGGCCAATACTGAGCAAGAACGGCGTCCAGGGCTAAGCAAAACCGGCAATCCAAGCACCCAAGGGCACCTGGAGCGGCGATGCCATGGTGGCTTGAGAATCTATACATCAGGCAGGTTTATCGGAAAGAGTCGTGAAAGGTTGACGAACCTTTGTTCTTACTGCAGCTATGGGCTGTAGTGTTCCCAACATGAATCCAGGTGTAGCGACATCTATATATTTTCGCTCTTAATATTCGTGGCAATGAACTTGAAGGTAACTGAACGACCCAAAGACAGTGGTTATGAGAGTCGTTGGTGACGCTCGAGATTAAGACCGCGAGGCGAGCAACTGGAGTACATGCCTCCGAGAAGCGCGGTCTTACGCATCTTGAAACATAGTACCAGGAAATGTATGAGCATTGAGCAAGGGTACGAGCTCAGAACATAGCGAAATAAGTACGATGCACAAAGAATAAGGCACTTGACAAATATCCCGTAAGCCGTCGCAAGACGACTCGGCGTGTAGCCGCAAGATTCAGGCAATCTAATGGGCCGAGAAGATCCAAGACGTAGGATAGATATTCCGCGTCGAGGTGATGACAAATGAACACGCGCGAAGGAGTGCAATAGAGACAGTATAACTGTTGACACTAGAAAGGCGGTAGAGAGCATTGATATCAAAGGAGAAATCGCTGCCAGGCTGGGGGATGCGATGCGGATGTTGGTAGTTCCCAGCTCACAGATTGTGAGGAAATTCGAATCCCGTCATGCTATATGACATTCGTTAGTAACTCGCAAGCCGAATACGGGAGGCTGAACAAGAGGGATGAACTGGGATTTTAGCGTCGCTGCGATCATCGTTCGAACCCTCCCTGCCAGTGGGTAAAACAAGTTCTCGGTAAGGCGCGATCAGCAAGGCGACAGCAATCACGGAAGCTAATATCACCACTTGCACAACAATACACAGTACAAGTCGTGCGATCTAAGCTATAAACGCAGACGCTGGTAAGATTGTTTATCAAACATTGAGATGATGCACGAAAAACACTATCTGGAGTCACTTATCGGTTCCTGCAAAAAAAAAAAGCCAGTGCGCATGTGGTTCGCGGAAGAGTGGGCTTGATATGGCAAAGCAGTTCAACTTGAGTCTTTGTGACGATCGTCTGGATCTCCTGCAGATGCGTCGATGTGGATTGAAGCTGCGAAATCTGGAGCTGTGTCCCTCCACGCAGCTCTGAGTGAATTCGGGCGATTGTCGAGGCAGTGCTGAGGTGGAGCCTGCGCTGCAGAAAAATCAGTAAAATATGACGATAGGACTTGGTTCCAGGCATACCAAAAATGTTAATTCAGCGGCGTTGAGTCTTCGCTCGAAATCTACAAGGTCTCCTGTGTTCTTCTGTGCGCGCACAAAGCAGGCAAAGCGACTTTGGCTTTGAACTCTGGACATATCACTGCATATACGCCGTAATTCCCTAGACATTTGGCGACATGAGAAACGCGAGAGGCTGTGGGGGAATGCAAAAACTCACTCGTCGAACGACGCAATAGCCGCGATTTGCGAGGGAGCAAGGGACTCGATATCTGGCAACGCATGCTCCATCGATGCTGCAACCTCATCTACGCGTGTATACAGCCGACCCAGATCGTCCTTATTGAGGGACATTTTCTGTGAGCCTGTTAAGCACTGATAGTCAAGTTGGCAAAGATGTGGAATGTACGGTCGAGAGGTCCGTAAGGAATAGTAGTGTACTCAAGGCACTTCTAAGAGGCGGTAGGCTATCCGCAGATTCTCTGAGCGCCTCGAGGGTAATGATCAGTACATCCTTTGAGGTAGACTTGCGGAAACGTTGGATGCCGTGCCGCAGGATTCGCCCAATGAGCCTCATGGGGAATTTGGGAGCGGGTTTCATGTGTGCTCGGGAGGTTGAGGAGAAGTAGGGGTCTGCCAGTATACGAAGGTGTGAGGCTAAGCAGAGAGCCTGACCATGAGCCTAGGACATCCAGTCACCACCACCGTTCGCAAAGAGGAGCACCAGGTGGTCTCTCATTAAACGAGATGACTACGCGAGCTCTGCCAGTTGGGTCCCCGAGTGACGGCTGCGATTCTCAGTCCAAGTCTCCAACGCAGGCAATGTTAGTTCCCGCTGTTGATGAGTCTCTAAAACACGAAGGGAAACATTGTTCGATGAAAGGTAGGGCAACGCCAGATGGCTCGAATAGACCGCTAAGCACCCGAGATGGAAAGACAAGAGCGACAAGGGCTGACAGCGGGGCTGACTCAATCATGTATTTGGGCACGTGACAAGCGGGGGCCTGTCCGCTGCATCACATCCGCAATCCTCTTTCCCCTTCTGAGACGTAACCCACCCTGGACTACACGGGACCGTGACATGGCATCCAGCTGTGCCTTTAGGGAAGCGAACCACTTCGAGGTAGGACCACTTACTATTCAGTGACTAGCATATTCATAAAGAGCTAGAAAACCGAATATGGGTTTCCTGTGATACCACGATCGTGCATAACGGACTATGCCGCGTTTCTGCATGACACTTACAGCTGAACTTGGACCGGCTTCATGAGTGCAAGATAAGACAGCTCCGCCGCATCACATTTCGTCTGCACGTTCGATAATGACTGAGAAAACAGACTCGGATCAGTCAAGCCCGGGCCAGCTGGGCACCTGACTGTAGTGTGGGCGCCAGCAGTTCCTCGCCCGTTCGCCTCAGCATCGCATGGCCGCCTCCATACGCCTTCCACGGACCCGTTCTCCCAGGGCGCTTCGTCTCCAGGATCTGTGCGGAACAAACTAACGAACTGCAGCCGCGCGCACGAAGACTACAGTACACCTCGCTCGTGCGCCCGCATGCCGCGCGTCCATCAGACGCATCCACGCACGCGTCCGCCGTACGCCCGAGCTGCAGGCCTCGTACGTCCACGCCGTAGTGACGACTGCGCGCACGATCGCACATACGCGGCTTCTCTGCGCCTCCATCAGGCGCAAAGCACGTCCCAAAAGCGCAGGCGGTCTGCGCCGTCCGTCGGCCGCTTCTCGAGCGCCCTGACCGCTGGACCCCGCTCCGTCGATCCGCCGCGCTTGTTCCTCTTCTCAACGGACCTGTCCTGTCGCCCTCGAAGGGTCCTGCCATCTACGTCGCGCTTCCTGCGCCGCCGCGCAATCTTACGTCCGTGTCGTGCGTACTGTACGACTCAGGCCGCGCCGACGTGATGCGGGTTGTCTCCAGACAGCCCAGTGCCGTATATCGGCCCGCCATTTGTCGAGCGGCTTCAGATCGAAGGCGAGACGACTCAGCATCTCCGCGCCGTCGCGACACATCAACCTCCACGACGAGCCCTCGGTGACGCGTGTGCCACAAGCCCTCCGCGCGCCGGCCGATCCATGAGAGCGCACTCCACGGTCCCGGCAGCCTCGACGCGCCTGTCAACACATGACTCCAGGCGCGCCCAGCACACAGCTCGAGTCCGCCCGGCTCCGGGTTCTAGCGGCCTTACAGTACCGGCGCGAAGGACTTGCACCCATCGAGAATAGTCTGTACAGTACAGTACAGTACGGGCACACCAATCTCGACCTGCGCCGTGCCTGCATCCTGCGCCGGCCGGGCGATCGGGGGTTCGACGTCCTTTAGTCTGGCTGCCATTCGAATCAGGAAGAAAGGATTTGGGGCGCAGGTCTGGACGGGGCCGCGTTGGGCACGCCGGTACGTCGCCTGTTTGTGAGACGTACAGTATGTCGGAGACGCGCGCTTTAGGGTCGGATGTGCGGTACGGTGGAGCAAGGGTAGTCTCGGATAGATGGAGTGAGAGGGCTAAAGTGTTTGGGCTTCCGGGCGAGCACGTATCGCTACCAGCATGGGGCCTGGACGCAGGCGACATTGAAGTGTGTGCATTACTACGGGCGTTTATATGCTACTATGAGCATACAGTTTGGCCCGATGGAGCCCTTTTGCAAGATATGCGCTAGGGCGTGTGCGATTACGAGCTTACGCTGGAGAAAGCAGAATGAGGAGACGAGGAGCTTGAGTGAGTGGCAGTGCAAGACGAGGTGTTACCGTACACACGGCTCTCCTACACGCTCAACCCTGCACGTGGTCCTCACTCCAACACGTATTCACGGAAACATATACTAGAAGGTCTCTGGAGGCATTTTCGATCCGCTCGGCGCCCATGGAAGCTGCGACAGACGATTTCGATTTCCGCCGTCTTCGCGTTCCGTTAGAGAAATAGGTCCTCTTCCTGGAGGCCCTTCCGGCTCCTGAAGAAGGATGTTCTAACACGCACATGGGAAGAACAGCGGCTTAGGCATACACCGCCCGGGTTCGATAGGTTCGTCCAGAAAGAGGATACGCAGGCCACCGTTTACGCGTATACGTGAACGGGCGAACGGCACTGCAAACGACCCACGGAACGACTCTTCCGTGCGTTAGCCGTAGGTTTTACAGCGGCGCGTCGCTTGAGCAATGTGCGCCGCCGGACATGGAAATAGACGCAAGTGAGACGGCAGAGCGAATCCGCCAAGCGGGGGCGGGACGCGCAGCGCGAGTAGTATGCACGCCTGCCGGACGCCACGCCGACAGAGCAACTTTGCAGCCGACGTCGCCCCGAGACTCGCGCGTCGCGCGCATCTGGCTGGCAAGATCGGAAGAGGGGGCTGACTGGAAAGGAGGAAGAGAGCGACGGTCACGGTCGATCGCGCTTCCTGCTTGGCAGACATGGATCCAGACTCGCGAGCTCGAACCAGACTCCCATCTAGACGTCCCGCATCGCCAATCCACATCCGTTCCATACAACGCCCACGACGGATACGCGCACCGCAGCGCGGGTGCGGAGCGCAGGACGGCGTCGCTTTTGGCGAGGAAGAAGCTGAGGGCGCGAGGAGTTCGCGGTGGGTCCGGGGGAGCGTCGACGGTGCGATCATGGGAGGGCGTTGTGGAGGCGGTCATGAGAGGGTGTTCCGTGTGCGGTCATGAGAGGCTTTCCGTGTGCGGTCATGAGAGGCTTTCCGTGTGTGGACATGAGAGGCTTTCCGTGTGCGGTCATGAGAGTCGTTCCGTCGGTGCTCATGAGAGGCCTTCCGTCGGTGGACATGGCAGGAGCCACCCGTCGTGTCTATCCGCTTTCCAAAACAAGCACAAGCGCGCGCGGACGCTCCGACGCCGCGGCTAGATCTACAGCTCCAGCGCGGCTTCTTCGACGGTCTTACAGAGCGGCTTCTTCGGCCGTGCCTATCTATCACACGTCGGTGCCGGTGCGCCGGTGCAGCGCGTGCGTCGTGCTAGGAACAGCTGGGAGCGCGGACGACACGGAGCCCGACGCACTGCACGTCAACGCCGCAGGTTTAACGCTGTAGCCCTCCGCATCTACAGCACTCGACTCATCTCGACCACAGCGACCCCATCCCGCATCCACACGCCCCTCCAGATGATCTCCCGTCCTCGCGCCGCCGTGCCTTGATCCATCCTACAGCCCCTATCCGTCCTCGCCTGCGCTCCACACCCCTTCTCGCCTCCGATCCCACCCGCGCACCTTCTATCTCGTCTCTCTTCCTCTCGGGACCTACCTACTTACCCCTTCCACGCGCCGTTACCCCTCCTTTTCTCCGGTCGTTGGAAGTGCACAAGCAGCGCGCATATTGGCGTGGTGGACGGGGGGTATAAAGAGTAGCACATCCGTTCCGTTCGCCGCCGAATGCACGCGTTCGTCACGAGAAACCATCCGGGATGAAAACGTTTTCGAGCAACGGAAAGAATAAAATCGGTGGAATGAACAACCAACTCGACAAAAAGACAGGGAGTGTAAAAACACAGAGAGAGAGAGACCGAGAAGGCATTATTGGCTACAGGATTGCGCAAGCGAGACGCGCGGGACGAGGCGGTAATAAATTACTTAGTGGGGCTTGGAACGCGAAGCCCTTCGCGGTGGTGTGTGTGGTCGTGTCGTGTCGGGGCGAGATGGTACAGTACGAGGACGGGAGTCGCGGAAGAAGGTGTAGGAGAAGAGGTATAGGGAGACGGAGGCAGTATGGACCTGAAGGGAGCGGTACGGACAAGAAGGGGACGGTATGGACGGGACGAGGTATGTACGAGAACGGACGGGCGAGCATTAGGAATAGACAACGGGGACCGGCCGGGCCTTGAGCGCGGCGTGCGGGCGCCGCCGGGGCGCGCGCGGCGAGATGCGAGGAGACGAGCGGAGGAGCGGAGGGTGCGAACGGAGGAGCGGAGGAGCGGAGCAGACGTAACGGGGAAAAGAGCAGACGGGGCGAAGAGCAGACGGAACGGAACAAAGGAGACGAAAGGGACCGAGGAGCGGAGCAGACGGAACGGAGGCTGTATATGCGTGCGATGAGTGTATGCGTTGCGTGCGTGGGATCCATGCGTGCGTGTCGATGCGGCAGACGAGAGACGAGCCGAGCAGCGAGCCGTGAGAGGTGGAGGCGATGTCGAGGTTGGGGTGCGGGTGGAGGAAGAGGTCGGAGTGCGGGCGGAGGAAGTGTGCGGGCGGAGGAAGATGACGATATAGAGGGCGGAAGTCGAGGACACAGAGAAAGCCGGAGCCAACGTGCCGCCGCCGCGCTAATTCGCGACGCCAGCGCCAGCGCCGTCGTTCCAGTCGGCCGGGAACATGGGCGGATGCGGGTACAGCGCGGCCTGGCTCGGGCCCGCGCCGACGCCGTCGTCAGGCAGCATCATCGGCGGATGCAAGTACGCGCTGAAGAGCGCATCGCCGTCCGGCCCGTCCTTGCCCGGCCCGTCTTGTCCCTGTGCGCCCGCAGCGTAATCCTGGCCCTGTGCGCCGGCAGCGTAGTCCTGTCCCGGCGCGCCCGGCGCATACTCCTGCCCCTGCGCACCCGCATACTCCCCCGCC
>MU273568.1:0-46024 GCA_022160365.1 Vararia minispora EC-137
GAACCCTGATGGGGGTCTCTGTTTTAAGTGAGGTGGCCCAGCACGCGTTTTAATGCATGCTGGGTAACTACCAGCATACATTTAAATGTGCTATCCTACACAGCTGGGTAGCATAAAACACTTATAACCCCTCTGCCGCCAGATTGTGGACATCGGGTTTACTGTACCCTTCAACAAGAGTCCAGTCAGGAGCACGAACTCATCAGTCAATTCGAGCAGGTCCACGGAAGCGAATCTCGTGCCCAGCCGAATTACCCCTGATCTCGCCCGTCAATATTGCCTCTCTCGTCGCGTATTGTAGCCACGGAATGATCTCCGGTTGTGCTGGGCTTGGAGCCATACACTTCTTTTACTAGAAAGGTACCAAAAACAGCCGGAATCGCCACAGCTGCGGAGGTTTGCTTACAGACGGAATGACTTCAGGAGTATAGGGACACCAATGATGCTGATGACCTCCTGCGTACGAGTCGGGAGATGATCGGGGAATAAGGCGTTGGCATCGATTAGATTGGGTGAGTAGCAGACGATTGCATTTAGGGAGCGCGACGCTCAGCTGATATATTGTGCGGTGTAGCGCAGTCCAAGCTTGAATAGCCCTGAGAACCCATAGATAAAATACGCCACAACGAAGCTTCTCGGTTTGCCCTAGGAAGATCGTGATAGTGAAGCCGCGACTGATAGTGAAGCCGCGACTTGCCTTCACCCCCGTAGCGGAGTGACTATCTGTCGGGGTTCGCGTGGCCTTCATGCGGAGTTCTTCGTTGCTTCCTCGTATCTATCCTCTCAACGGTAATGGGAGCTTTCTGTCAGTGGGCTTTCTTGCCCCGGGCCAGTTCCGATTTAATCCCGTCGAAGTTTCGATGAAGACACACCCCCTTGGGTTCGTATAACCGCTCCTATATAGCGCCATGGGGTATATCATACACTACTACGGATACTGCAAAATTTTACACATCTACAACGATGTCCACTTCATCGCCAAGTTTTTCGAGAGCTATGACGTCCTTGTTCGCCGTATCGTCGAAAGAGCTGCCGTTGTTCACCAGGCGGTTCATGTGGCTCGGCGTAGTCAAACTCTCGATATTAACCTGGACTTCCGTCGGCCTAGAGCGACGTGGGGAGAACGCCGGCGATCGCACAGCTGAGGTATCCGCCAGAGCCTCCTGTCGGCTGGAAGTCAACCTCGAAAGGCCAGCCCTAATGATGAGCAGATAAAAGGTTATGGTTATGATTTGCCCTGTCTGTACCATCCGACAAATCAACGGTTATACGCTGTTGAGGAGCTCATAAGCTCACAATGTCGATCGTGAGGTAGATGCTGTTGCTCTCAGCATTATATGTTATGATCTGGATGATTAGAGCAACGGTGTACATCGCGCCACATTCGAGGATGATGATAATGGCGGGTAGCATTGTTGATTCCCGGTAGCGGGCGACAGCCGAGTTCACCTTCCATAGTTTGTACGCGAGCATGGCTGCATAGTCGCGTTACAACGGGATGCGGACATCTGAAAGCATAGAGACTCACAGGTTGAGATAGTGTTTGTGCAGAGCGTCGTCGCGAAGAAGGAAAGAATCCATGTCGAAGAATCGATGAAGACTGTAGTCGATGTGATCATGGACTGGGAGATGGACCAGCATGTCAGTGCTCCGGTGACTAATACAGCAGTAAGTAGCAGCTCGATAAGCTGGAGGTGGAGTCACACACAGGCCGTTCCGATCCAGAGTACACAGGGGAGGGCAATGATCCAAAGGCTGCGCCACACGACGTAACACCGATAAATCTAGCCATGCCATCTTATGAGCATCCTAATCTATGCCCAGGGATACCACCCACAAGAATTCCATCGCCAACGAGTGTTTGGATAATATACACAATGTTTTTGAAGGTGAATCTCGATGCTACATTGAAGTAGGCAATAGGATCGCCGGACTTTATGAAGCCAGTGTATACATGGACGGCGTCGAAGATTGTCCGCTTTGATTGTAATATGAGCTTAGGAATATGGGGAAATTGTAACGCCGCTTACCATGGTGCTCAGAATGAACAACAAACACGCTGCGCCTGTCATAATCCAGTGCACTTGGCGTGTTGTTCGCCTCGCGATGAGTACCCACATAGTACCTCCGAACATGCACACCGAGAAGCCTGCCATCTGCGTTAACTTGCGCTAGGGACTTCAAGCAGGAACTCACCATAGAGGATCCCCTCCACTATGATGGAGATCATCTCTGCGTCATAGACAGCGAGCGGCATGGGTCACATAAAAGAAGGGTGAAGTTTCGCTGGCGATCACTCGAGGTGGACAAGAAACAAGAACGTAGAGCTGGTATATATGCATGGACGAGGCTATATGATTTCCGTAGTACCGTGGGCCGCTCGAGAAGAGAAGCTTCATGACGCGAGGGGCAAGTGAAGAACCAGATCAATTTGCAAGACGCTGGCGGCGGGAATAGGACGACCGAATCTAACCATCTACGGTCAACGGACAAGCACTCGCATGCTGTTGGTGCCAGTTCTATGAACAACGTGGCTAGGCAGCCGCACTGCGTTGGTTTGAAAATGAAAACGGGGAGCCATCGACAACCATAATGCTATGGTTTCGCTGACAGCGGGACGCCGTTCATCTTCTACAATACGTGTCGCCCCAGTAAGACGAAAGCTTGGCGATGAGTGGTCGGTTGGCTGGAAATCGAACTTCGAGGCTTTGACCCAAGACACTGGAAGGTGTAAGGTGGTATATATAGGCGCCGAGACTGCAAGGAAGCCATCTCGCGCTCGAGTATGTACTCACGAGGACAGTACTGAGTTCACAGCGCCTCCGCGGCCAATGTACATGAGCTCCCACACGTGCCCAGCCTCCGGAATGCGGAAAACGCCTTCCGTTGCTCCATTTCAGCCCTCTCCGTCAAGAACACGGCGGAGTAAGCCAGAACGGATTGCTTCCGAAAGCCCTTCCACACGTTGCAGAGGCGTGAAAGGTGTGAGGAAAGCTTGATCTGACCGGAAAATTCCTTATGCTCGGGGAATCATACAGATGTTGTCGACGGATATATAGAGTGCAAGATGGTGGAAGCTCACCCGGGTTTACCAGCTAGCACGACGCCCTTGAGTTTTGTTTGAGCGATTGAAGCGAGCCGCTATATTCAAGAAAGGCAGAACGTCTCCAGTGACGAGAGTACAGGAAAAGCTTTGTTCAAAATCACCAACGCGGATCAGCTGGCATCTGTAGCCGCGTGGGACGAGCCTGAGAGCTATGTATTCCTTCGGCTGCACTAGCACAATTAGTGGTCATTTACTCGAACGCCGCTGCTGCATGGGTCTACCAGCAAAAACCCAGCGCGCCGGCACTCAAATCTAGTCTCCCTGCAGACCGACTGGTGTAAGGGGGAAATACTAACCATACAGGATAACGGAGGTAACTAGTAACCCAAAGGGCACGTGACCAGCCGATGCTGGGTGGCTGTACAGTTGCTCTGTGAGTAGGACTCGGAGCGTTGAACGAAAGGGAGGGTTCTCCTTACGTCTAACATTCACCTTGTGTATACCTTCCCAGAATATATCTGGGTTCAGAGTATTTCCCTGTGTGAGCGTTAGGCACTAGGCGGTCTTACGACCAGTGATCTCTTTGAATGGGATTTGATGTTGGTCACCGGAGCGGATGACACTGAAATCGTGATTTTCACCGGCTGCATCGCATTGGGCACACCTATCTGTACCCTGACATACTCTTTACTTGACTTGTTCCGTGCGCGCACTGGTGGGACGCCGCCCCAACGCTTTCCAGCACCAGTTGCATCATGATGAAAAGCTGGCACAGCTGTCGCCAAACCTGAGACGAGTGCGTGATTGATGGCCCGCAGAAATTCGTCTCAAACAGAAACATTGGCTACTGACAGGACTACAGTGAACGGAGCAATCTGTTCTTCGAACGTCCTTTCAGGTTCGAAACATGTGTCGCCCAACATTATCGGCAAAAGGCGTCTATACGCGGCCTCCGGTCGGCGTATCAGCAGTCCTACTGCGCTCAGTCGCATACTGATATGCTCACCAACTTCTTTAGCGACGCGCGCACTTCTAGGGCATATTTTTCTTAACTCGGCTGTGATGCGCGAAGACGTGCAGATGTGCGTTGTCTCTTCATTCTTTCAGTATTAATATATATGCGTGCCTCTTACTTCGAAGGAAAGTCGATGACGTGGCTAGCATGCTTGCTGATAAGTGTAGCGTGCTGGGTTCTCTCTCGAGGAGTAGTGGTGAAGTTGGTGTACGGTACGTCGCCATGCGTTCCGAGTCCAGACTCGACCTCTTCGGCAGCTCTCGGATAGCGGGGACGCGAATTTATAATAATATTGCAGTAACCTAGAGGTTGGCCCATGTCACAAATCTGGGACAGCGCTTATGGGAAGTTTACCTGATTGCAAGCATTATAAGCAGCCGAGCCAAAGTATCAAACCAGGACGACAATTTGAACGGCCACAGTTAAAAAGACCTGTTGCGTATGATTTTCTTATAAGCGTGGGATTGCCTTGGGACTGCTCGTAATGCTCGTAAGCAAGTAGAGCCTATTGTAAGTGCGGTCCCAGATTTGCGACATTTAATGTCACGGTCGCGTCGAGTCACTTTTCACGTGATGTTCATTAAGAGAGTGTCGTGTCACGCATGCGTGCGTCCGATTCGCGACGTCCTCTCACGCACCTACACGCACCGTCTCCTTGTAGTATGCCGACCCCCTACGAACTCGACCGAGAAGTGCGTATAAGGCGCAACAAGGCGCTTCTTGATGCGCTTGGAATCAAAAATTCGGCGAGCACAGTCCTCGGCGTTCGCACACCCGTCGCGGCGCCTGCAAAGCCCAGGGCTCCGCGCAAGCGCAAGACTCCACCCCCGTCCTCGCACAGCTCTGACACCGACTCACCTGAGCCCGCGTCCAAAACGGCACGTACAAATGAGACCGGTCTTAGGCGTAGTGCGCGCAATGCCGGTAAGAGCATCGACTATAATAAGGAGAAGGAGGTCGATCCCGTGCGGACGGTGGCGAAGAAAGCGGGGAAGGGCGGGATCGATAGGGAGCCGGGGAGCATGTCGAAGAGAATCCATGATCCGTGCGTGTGGTCGTAGACTTGGAAGTCTGTGCGGAATATTGACGGGTCGATGGACACTAGGAAGGTGTTTGGAGCGATTCCGGGCGTTAAGGTAGGTGATTGGTGGGAGACGAGGTACGAGTTCTTCTCATACCTTATGATCCCGCTGCTGACGTCTGTCAAGAGAAGAGTGCAGCACCGCTGCTATCCACGCGTACGCCATTCTATCCGTGTCTTTGAACGTGGGCTCATTACTGCGGTAGGCCGTGGGTGGCGGGCATTTCAGGCAGCAAGGATGGCGCTTATTCTATCGCTCTCTCGGGCGGCTACGAGGACGACGTCGACCTGGGGGACGCTTTGTACGCGCACCTTTCACTGTAACATCAGCTCTCCTGACTTGTCGCTTACACAGCACGTTTACCGGCGCCGGTGAGTTCGTACTCCGACTGGTCATATTTCTTGTTGAGCTCGCCAAGGTGGCCGGGATCTCAAAGGAACGAAGCAGAATCCTAAGAATGTACGCACGCATGCACCTGTTCAATACTTTGTCCTTAAGACGGTTCCATGTAGCTTCGCACCGCGCCTCAGAGCTGCGACCAAACTTTCGACAATGCCGGAAATCACGCTCTTCTCGTACCACTCTTCTCCACCATGTTTACCCTGTTCCTAAATTGATACACAAGGTATCCTCTCAGACGAAGAGACCCGTTCGTGTGATTCGTGGCTACAAGCTAAAATCGCCCTTTGCGCCTCCCGAGGGGTACGTACCTTATCCGCTCCGTTTCTTCGTACCGCTACATGCATTCGATAGCTATCGTTACGATGGGCTGTATACCGTGGAGAAGGCATGGCAGGAGCCCGGGATGAACCCGAAGGGATACCTCGTATGTAAATTTGCGCTGAAGGTTCGTTTTCACACCTTGACCTGTTACTGCGCGGAGTCTGACAGAAACGTGAACATGCAGCGTGTTTCGGGTCAACTGCCGCTCACTGCTACGCCTGTGGAAGACGACACTGACGGGGAGGAGGACTGAGACGAGGCGAAGGATGATGGGGAGGAAGGCACCCCGACTGAGTGAGATGAAAATTAAGAGGACCATGGCGCCGGCGGCCAGAATGAGGATGCTGATGGAGGCGTAATACCCCGCTCAAGGTGGATCAGAGATTGAGGAACTGCTTGACCAGAATGCTTTGCTTTCGCCTATCTATGGAACGTTCGCACCATTGCTTGCTTTCTTGTATATAGTTTTACATTGCTGTCCTCTGTTGTGTTCATGTTGGCGTAGTATGTCGGAAAACTAGAATTGTGATTATAATGATCGCAATCGTCGATCAGCCGATTATAACGGCATTTTAATTGCCCACAGCCGATTACGAGTGTTATAACCGACGATTTCGGAGACATTTTACCGCTTTCAGGCCGATTTTTTCTGCTTATAACCGTTATTATAATCAAAATTATCGATTACAATGGGTGGGAATTATAATGTCAATCCCAGTTTTCCGACATAGTTGTCCAGTGCTGCTCACAAAGTCTTGTGCAGCACAGCTCTAGCCAGAGCGACGGATGCAGCCACTGTTCAGCGACCTTAAGTCCGCAACTTTACTGTCCAATAATTATCCTGCACAAAAATCACGCGACCAGTAGCTCAACGACGAACAGGTCGATACATTCATAACATCGCCTGTCCTCCGTCGCAAGAGATAGACTGGCCTATGTCGCCCGAGCCTTTCGTTCAGTCACAGATATGGGACCGAAAAATGGTACGTGTTGCTCACCCGTGATATGGTATGCCTCTTCTGAGGCTAGATACGAGACGAGGCTGGCAACAACATCGACGGAAGCGGCCTTGGGTTGTTTGGGCATGCGTTTTTGTTCCATAGCAAGCATAGCGTCACGGCCTGCATGAGATATTAGCCACTATGCAGCCATTCTCGGCCTTCAAGTAGACTTACCCAAGCCTGGGGTGTCAATCATGCCAGGGGCGTAGGTGTTGACGGTAATCCTATGCCGTCTGAGTTCGAGCGCTATGGGAGACGTAGCCTAAACCCTTGTATACTTTCTAGTAAGGGGGTGAGACACACCAGCCGTCTGACTCAGCCCTCGGATCGCAAACTTGCTCGCGCTGTACGCAGACAAGCCTGGCGAGCCTTACGACCGTGATAAGTTACCGCCTTTCTGAAAACTTTTGGTAGCAAAGGCTTACCTAGCTTCCCGGCTGCGGAGCTCGCGCCTGGGCTATACGTCAATCTCGGCGATCCCGCGAGTGCGATACCGCATGCACGACGGACCAATAAGTCTTCCTCCCCACCCTTGCTTGATCATCTGTTGAGCGGCGTACTTGTAACAGAGAGCGACCCCTCTTACGTTCACCGCAAAGATCTTGTCATACGCGTCCGGTTCCGCTGTAGCACCCAGCGATTAAAGGACGCCTTCGCGGGCATAAAGGATGCGTACCATCTGTGACACTGAACGGAAACGCAATAGCTGCGTTTGCCACCATCTGGACGACTATCCTTAGCGAAAGCGGGAGTCGATGAAAATGCACACGCACAACGTCCAAGCGACCGAGGATCTCAACGGTCTTGCCGACCATGACGTTCACTTGCTCGTCAACGCTAACATCGCCCGACACCACAAGAGCGCGACCACCTTTCCCCTCGACAGCCCTTACCGCAGCATTGAGAGCATCGAGCTTGGACGGGAGATCGTTGAGCGCGACATCCAGGCCGTCGTCAGCCAGACGGAGAGCAATCGCAAGTCCGATGCCCTGTGCAGCACCGGTAATGAGAGCAACACGTCGTATCGGTGCCATACCAGTGGCTACAATGAAAGAGGCCATCCTCCCGCCCTCTTGGCCCGGTTCTTATAAGGAAGTGCATGAGGTCTTGCTCGATGGAGATGGTCGGGCCAATTCGAGCAGGGACGATACCACCGTGACGGTGTGCGTTCTGTGCGCATCCGCGTCGACGTCTCCGCATGCACTCGACCAAATATTAATCCGCCAGCGACCGGAGAAATTCGGCTCGGCGATCTGCGGGGATACATATTTGGCCTCGGGTCATAAGCCAAGTCCGTGCAAGATTCGTCGCAGCAGCACGAAGCCTTTCCCCACTAAGCCCGTAAACCGTCTCATCGTCGGACTAGTGCCTCGTGCTTCATCCTGCCATGACAGTTTTCGTTGTAAACGGCCTCTGATCCCTCAGACCTCAGCTCCGACATAGCCCTTACTTATACCCTTTCCGCATTGCAGCAGCAGTCCTATGGATATTGCCGCTACGCATAATCCAGTTGCTCCGTGCAGAAAGGCGGAACCTCATCTTGTGCACGGGAATCGAGCGCTCCCGTCTCGGTTTCCGTTTGGATCGCTATCCTCCTTCGTATGCATGCATTTTTCATCTTTCTTCCCCGTCAATAACGCCATCGTCGCAGGATTGTTGCTTGCCTGCATGGCACTTGCCGGAAACGCCTGCACAATGCAGAGCATACTCCCTGTGATGTGTGAGGCCGTCCTTCCCAGCCGACACATGCCTAAATCATCGCCTAATCTGTTCGGTCGCACTCGTAGCTTGTGCAGGACTCGGGCTTCTCAATACGATTGAGTATTTGCTTCCAACACCTCCCTTTTTTTTCTGCTCCAGTTTTGTCCCAGCCTTTTTGGAATACAGTACATGCCCTCTTGTCCACGACTACTTCCTCCTTGGCCTTGGATCAGGCTGCTTGAAGCCGCTGCGCCTCCCTCGCGCTCAACACAACGTTATGCATCCCCGAGACTGGCGCAAAGTAGTACTCTTAACAAACTTTGACGGGCGTCATCGCGCCCATCTCTCTCGACTGCATTCTCAGGTGGTCCAAATAATTTTGCTGCGGCACTCGGTTCGTGCGTTTTCTGGCTCTTAAACAGGCAATGTCGTTCTGTAAAATCCTCCTTGTGTGAGGCCCCTTTTGCTCCCGCCTGAGGCCTCTGGCGAAGTTCTTGCTTCGTTGAGCTCAAGCAGCTTACTCTGCCTCGCTGGGTAACGATGCGCTATGCTGTGTCGACAGTCGCTCCGATACGCACGGTTCTCTAAGGCCGGACGACTACAAACATATCTCCGCCCGCGATCCCATGACACGCTTCCCCGATACCATCTGTCATGGGCCTCTCGACTGCGTGCAAGCGCTCTTCATTTAATAAATGTCTCTCTACAATGACTCTGGACCTGTATCTCTCGTTAAACTACCACCCTTTAAAAATATCAGGTTACTAGTACTCAAAGTAGGGCCTGCGCACTGGCTTGAGCCTACGTCCGGCTTCGAGATTGGCCCGGGGACCACTGCCTCACATACTCGGCGCGTCTGTGATCCTGCGTTTAGCACCACCAATAGATTTGGGCGTAACGAACAAGAGGCAACCAAAAGCCGACGCTCCTACCTACTGATGAAAGGATAAGCCTCGCCATTCTTTACCAGTGTCTCCTGGCATGGTATGCCACCAGCTTTCGAATGGGCTTGGATTATCGCATTCCCACTCATACAATGGCTCATCTTCCACACATACTGCGCCCATATACAGTCCCCAAATGTTTCCTAGCCTAGCAACAACTCCAATGTCACGGAGCTTATTAGCGTGGAGCGGCTATTCAGCGGGTACGCCGTATCGCCTAGTAGCTGGCCTGGCGACGACGGGCGCGCCGAGTTGCCCGCCACAGTAAAGCGAATTGATTGTGTATACGGCGATTGCAGATGACAGCATTCGACTGCTTCAGCAGTAGATGATCAGCACCTTTGCTAAGGAAGCACGACGCCCCTCGACAACAGGGCTGAGGATGATGGAAGAAGGACGGTGAGATTATGAGGGATAATAAACCTGACACGTCCTTGTATACCCGACACAGTGTGCAAGTGGCCGTTGAAGGAGTGCGAATGATGCTTTCCTGTGGGGTCGGCGGCACTTTTTACGCAGATGTGGAGGAACTTAGCTTGCAGCAGATAGCACAATCATAGTGAATGAGAACCCGAACAACGCACAGTGAACGTTGATATGGATGGGGGTCAGGTGGGCAGTTAGCAAAAAGGGCGATCATCGTCAGCCGTGTCTGGGAAGAGCAATGGACATATAGACTGCGTGCTGCTGGGGTTCCACGCTCCGTGACAGTGACTGTCGGATCAGGACCTTGCTTCCTTTATTCAGGCTGTCCATCAAAAGCATAGTTGTGTGTACCAATCAATAATGCTGTCAGGCGCGCAGTACACGGAGAAAAGAAGTATATAGGGTCACTCAGCTTCCTCAGTACAAAATCTGCACTGTGATCTAGCCATGGCTGAAGCCGACAACGCGATAATCCTCTACGATGGCTTCCGCGATGTAGACGTCTTTGAACGTCCATCCTCCACAAAGGTACTGATGGTAAGGTCCGTAGGCCGTTTCTGCGCTGCGTGAGGTCACTGTTGCAAACTTTCGCAGGCTTGCACTTTGTGTCAAAGGAATACCACACACGACGTCCTGGATCGACTGGCCCGATATCGCTGCCGAGGCGACAAAGATTGGTGCGTCGCCGACCGGTGAGCGCGATGGGAAGCCGCGATACACCGTTCCATTCATCTACGACCCAACGACCCGCATCGCCATCTCGGACTCTCAGAAGATCATATTATACCTTGAGGGGCAGTACCCCGACTCTCCACGCCTCTTCCCTCCTGGCACACGCGCGCTCCAAGCAGCCTTCGTGCAAAGTGGCGGGCCGCACTCCGTCGAGAGTCGCATCCTCGAGGCCGCGGCGCCGATTTATCGTGGGATGATGAGCACCCTGACGCCGCTCGCTCAGGAGTACGTTGCGATGCTGCACAAGCATTCAGCGGCCGGGGAGCACAAAAACAGGATGGATACGGATGGAGGCGAGGTGAAGATCGTAGAGGTGTTGGAGGTACTCAACGAGGTCGATGGCTGGTTCCGCGAAGGCGAAGCGGATGGCCCGGGAGATTTCTTGACTGGGGGGGCGCCCTGCAACGCGGATGTGACGTTGGCAGCGACCTTGATCTCAGTGAGAAACGTGGGCGGGGACGACAGCAATCTGTGGCAAGCAATACTCGCTGCCAATGGCGGTCGATGGGCGCGGTACATGGAACTATTCAAGGCGTGGTATAAAGTGGTCTAAGATGGAAGACGCTCTTCAAGCTGGAGTTCCCCGTTGGCTTAATGGTCTTTGGTGTAGGTATACCAGTGGAGCCATGTAGAGTGCAGTACGTGTTCGCGAGATACGCTTCACGCACGATCAGGATATAGTTGTAGCTAAAATGAACGCACCGTGTTGTTCGGGAGTTGTACGACACAGCTCGGCCCGTCGCGTATTCAAGCGCGAACGACGTCGCCGCGCGGTGGAGTAGAGATAGCACGTGATCCTGAGTAGAGTACGCGCCGTGTCGCCTCGTGTACCTAGGACCGCTACTATCACCACGATGAGCAGGCAACACGCTCCGTGGATAGCCACTCGCACCTTCGCAGCAGGGAGAGTGGGGTGAGAAACCTCCCATGTACGTGCATTCCCCTGCTGAAACTGGGATCAAAAGGTTTTGCAGCACCGTCGATGCCAGAGAACACGGCGCACCGCCGTCGTTTCGGGCGTACGTGTCGTTGCCAATGTTCAGAACGCAAGCTGCCCGTCCATTTCCAGTGATGTCTTAATGTTCTGCGCGGAGAGTACAAAAATCTGTATCTCGTGTTACGAGATGCAGAATCATAGTCGTGGACTATATCTGGATGTTGGGGCCGACAACAGACCACTTCTAGCCAGCGAACTTCACGTAAAACACTCTTTCCATCCCTTGCTTGAAGCAGTGTCAGCCGCAAACCGCCCCATGAGTGACTATCCACCTGACCTTCCTTTTTGTATCTTGCTTGGGATACTATCTTTCATTCTCTTCCCCCACTAGTACTTATCCCCGCCTCCCAGCTCTTCACTTTCCATTCTGCACATAATCCATTCCGTCCCATGTCGAGCGTTGCCGAAATCGATCTCAATGGGAGGCTCGCGTCCGCCGATGATGATGCTCGTCCGAGGCCACGGGAGAGAATTCCGATACCCTTCAGGTATCCATATCAACAGATTGTCCGCATTGTCGACGATCCATCCATCGCGAGTGCAGCGAAACTCTTGCTTGGTGCTCTTCCTAGTAAACGTTGACACAGCGAGACGTGTGAGATCCTCTGTCGGATAATTGAAGTTTTGCAGGGGCTGACGGCTGACGGCACCTAGCAAAGCAAAAATAAATGATAGAGTGGAGGAAGGTCGCACCGCGACGTGGCAAGTAGGATTCCCGGTTACCTTGCTCAGGCGTCCCCAGCTTCTCGATTTCCTCAGACTGCTATTGATGCGATTGGTCAACGGGTCAAGAGAAAGAATTTGTGGCCGCGCAAACCTCAGGATATTGCCTTGCCAACTCATCTTCTACCCTTGCGTCCCAGATTCTGATGGTACCATCCAATGACGCCGATACGATGTACTGGCCGTCGCGCGAGTAAGCGACCGACCTCACCATGGAAGAATGCCCATAGAGAGTTTCGCTGATACTATCTCCTACGTTCGCGCCCCAGACGCGTACTGTCATGTCCTGCGAACAGGACACAATGTAGCGACCATCAGGAGAGTAAGCAACCGACATGATGCGAGAAGAATGACCACAAAGGGGCTCTCCGATCGCATCACCTGTGATCGCGTCCCATATTCGTACTGTGCAGTCCCAGGAGCCCGAACCGATGCGACAGCCATCGGGGGAGTAGGCCACCGTGCGTACCGTATCTGAATGGCCTCGAATAGGCTCGCGGATCTCTGTGCCAGTGTTCGCGTTCCATACACGCATTGTTAAATCCTTCGAACCAGACGCGAGATGCAGGCCATCGGGTGAGAAGGCGACAGAGAAGACGCTCTTGGAATGGCCACGGAGAGGGTTGCCGATGGGTTGTCCAGTGCTTGCATCCCATATGCGAATGGTCGAATCGCCTGACGCTGTTGCGATGCGACGACCGTCTGGCGAATACGCGACTGAATACACACTATCCGTGTGGCCACGTAGGGGCTCTCCAACCCCCTGTCTTGATTCAGTGTCCCATATGCGCGCTGTTCTGTCGGATGAGCCAGAGATGAGATGATGGCCGTCGGGCGAGCAGGCGAGCGCCAACACCGCTGCCGAGTGTCCTGGAAGGGGAACACCGATCGCGTCTCCTGTGCGCGGGTCCCACATGCATATAGTCCCTTCTGAATGGCCCGACGCTACACGGCGACCATCTGACGAGTAGGCAACAGAATGGACAGCAGTGCGGACGTCTGAGCCCTCTCCCACATCCTCGTCTATATCCTGGGCATTCCATATTCGCACCGTCTCGTCATCCGAGCCCGAAACAATATGGCGGCCGTCCGGAGTATACACTATTGAGTACACAGCACCCGAGTGGTCGCGAAGTGGCCTGCCGACAGGCTTTCCCGTTTCTGCGTCCCAGATACGGGCGGTCGAATCAGATGAGCACGTAGCGATGTAATGGCCGTCAGGAGAGAAGGCCGCGGAGCGTACGAGTGACGAGTGACCATGCAGGGGTTTGCCGAGAGCCTTTCCCGAATGTGCATCCCAGATGCGGGCCGTTGAGTCCACTGAGCATGACACTATACGCGAGCCATCAGGCGAGTAAGCGACAGACGTGACACTGGCGGAGTGGCCGCAAAGGGGTTCTCCGACGACCTTGCGAGCGGTCACATCATATATGCGTACGCTTCCATCATAGGAGCCGAACGCGATGAGCGAATCGTCGGGGGAATGAGCCGCTGCCCATACAGGTGATGTGCTACGAATGGGTTCTCCGATGGATTCGCCTGTGACTGCATTCCATATGCGTAGTGTGCAATCGGATGAAGCGGAGAGGACTTGCTTGTCGTCGGGCGAGAATAGGACCGTGTAAACGGAACCAGAATGCCCTTGGATGGGCTTGCAGGCCGCCTTCCCTGTGATGGAGTCCCATATGCGCACCGAGCCGTCGTCCCCGCCGGACACGATGTAATCTCCATTGTGCGAGTAGGCAATCGACCGGATGGTATCTGAGTGGCCGTGGAAGGGGCTACCGATAGCTTCGCCTGTATCCGCGTCCCATATCCGGATAGCGGAGTTAACTAAGCCGGATGCGAGATGCCGACCATCGGGGGAACAAGAAACCGCATAGACGGGGCTGCTTGTTGCTATCACGGCTTGTGTACGCGACCAGTGGCGAGATACACCGCTGATCTTAGGGATATGTGGAAATATGAGAGAGTAAAAGGACCGTGTGACGGATGTGGCAGGGGTGAAAGGCAGGGCGGATGTATAAATGTGAGGCGCGGATTGGGAGATGGGATACGCAAAGCGACGGACAAACCGTATGGCGTCTTGTATCGCTACTCGTGTATTGTCATGCTCTGGACTCTGTGATGATGATGATAATGATGATGGATGATTAGTACTCTTATATGCGCATTGGGGAAAGCGGAGGCACTCACCGGTAATAATGCCTCTACGCGCTGCAAGACTGATGGCGCCGTGCTCACGAATCCAAGTACACTAAGCAGCTCCAGCCAAAGTAACAGTTTTTTGCTAAACAGCTCTACGAGTGAAGGGAGAGTGTTCTCGATATTCTGAAACGGGTGTAAAACCTGGACGGGTATGTGATCTCTTAAAAAGCCTGCAGCGTAGAACATTGAAGAGGAAACTCGATCTTGCAGGTCGGGAATTTTGGAATTCGGCTGATAAGATGTGTCCAACCCGAAGATGTTAAAGCGAAGACCCTGGTTTAGGGAAATGGTTAAGCCTAGACACATGGTTGGATGACCTTCTTCAAGGGAAACGTGCCATGTGCCGCTCCTGCTTGATTCAATGAGAAAATCGCGGAAGGATGTATGAAGTGGACGGATGGGAGAAGTAGGGTCGCTGATCCCAGACAGGAGAGCGCCCATGTAACGAACCACAACCAGGACATCACCCTTTTTTCCGACGGTTGCACTGGAACGGATGGATTGTAAGGTGTGAATGGAGAGGGGCTGCGACGCGCATAAGATCTGGGCCATCACAGACCGGAAGCGCAATATGACGGCCTGATCGCTGGAGGGGAAGATGCCGTGGAGGACGCTTGAATATAAGCTGTCGAGAGAAGAGTCGCTGCCGTGGATGACAGCGCCAATGCGCCTCTCGAACCGTTCTGATAATGGTGACCCTGCGGGGTTCTCAACGAGGACTCGACACACCGTGGCTGCCCACTGGAAAAGGCCCTCAGCCTTTTGGACGATCTGTGAGAGCTGAGCTTCGTCTAGCGGATCATCGTCAGGATCCAGGGGTTTAAGCGAGTGCTGGACGTATGTATTGATATCCCCTGCCAAATCTTCGTCGCCAGAGGAGATGTCGACAGAGTCAATGAGCATAGGCTTATCGCGCAACACACGCCTGATGTCATCCTCTGGCCGTGATGTGATTAGAATGCGAAAATTATGGGGTAGCGCTGCGGCACCGCCCGATAGGCAGTCGAGGAGAAGCCTTCGCGACTGCTGGTCGATGGAGATGCTTTCGTCGAAAGCGTCGACGACAATGAGGACGGGACCAATAAACGTGATTTTCTTCGCCGGCTCGGTGATTAGGCCATCCCACTGGGCCATGATATCGGTGGTATGGGAAAGAGAGCTTTTCTCACGAAGGACAGCAGCAAGGGCGTGCTTGAAGTCGGGGTTCCAGCCGGCGAGCTCGTAGGCAATGGTACTGAGCACAGACTCGGGATGACGTTCTCCTTGAAAGTTGCGATCAAAGGCAAAGAAGCATCCCAGACGACGCAAACCCTCAAAACGAGATCCAAGCGAGTGAGCGATGGATGACTTTCCGGTGCCAGCAACACCGACTAGAAAGCGGACCGTGGCACCGTTGGGATCGTTGACCCATGTGGAGAGTTCATCGAGTAGTTTCGTGCGAGTCCCAAGCAAGCAGGCTTTCGCAGAGGTAAGGCCTGCACCACGGACGTGTACAAGGTTCAGAAGATCCACATTTTCTCCTGTCAACATGAAGCCCTCGGTCTGCGTAGCGCAGATAAAGAGTTGAAAGAGGCTCACCGACGTCAGCCAAAGTTCTAAGAACTCGAATTTCTGTTTCCATTACGCCTTGCTCTGTCAAATGACGCCGAAAAGTGACAAAGAATGTCTTGTATGCGTCCACTTGTCCCTGAGTACTCGACGGAGGCAACGCATTCTTCACCGCTCGCTTCCCTGACCGTGTGCGTTAGGGAAGCAAGAAAAGGCTGCTAGATGTCACACGCACAAAAGCTCTTGACATTTGCGTAATCGCGGATGAAGTACGCGCACTCTACCGTTTGCCGCGATAGGTCCCTGAGAAGCTGCTTCCTACGCTCGTCCAAGTCTAGCACCCTGGCGCAATCATTCACGAAGGCGTAGGTACGTATCATCTCCTCCAGAAGATCTTTCACGGCATTGTCACGATCCCTCTGATAAACGAAAACCTAAACCGCGAGTTCAAATGATCGGCAAGAAGGTGGAGGATCATGGATTGCAACCTTTGCCACGGAAGTTATGATTATAGCCGCCATTTTAGCGTAGGGATGTACCTGTACTCTTATGGTCACTCCGGGCCGGAAAGAGGGAGGGTGAAGCAATACCTCGCCAAGTGCGCTGACTAAGGAGACGAAAATAGAAAGGTGATTGATAAGCGGGCCAAAGGTTGAGGGATAGATGGCCTTTGAAACCAATCCGCCTGCTGTCTGAACGACATCTGAAGCTGTCGCTACGGCCGTCGGAACAGAGCGCATCTCAGACTGAGCCTTGATGGCCTCTGAGAGTGGGACTCTTAGAGCATCGTCACCCGCATTCTGTAAGAAAAGTCGTCGAACGACCGGATAGTCGGATGTTGCGAGATACGATGTAGATGCTACTTACGGACGATGCTCCTGCGAATAGCTCGAGTGTATGATCGGGGTTCTGGCCGATGGCCGCATTCTGTCCATGACGGGCGTCTTTGCTCTGGGTCATATCCGAGCGTCAGTCTACGGTTCTGGATAGAGCGAGCGCTATTCTGCATACCTGTCCTCCATCCTCGGCGTTGAGCCCACTGTTGACCGGGTGTGGAACAGGTGAGTCTCTATGGCATTTGAAGGCTCCAGAAAGAATGTTCTGCGTCTTCCTTGAGGCGTTAGTAAGAAAGAGCTTGGCCCTGTCTCTCCTAGACATTGGCGAGAGCTGGTGTGTACAAAGTACGGACAGGGGAGAGCAAGGACACGGTGGTGGTTAAGAGGCGAGAGGCGAGAGTATACCACTCGGACCACAAATAGGTACAGGGCAACGCGGTGGTGGGGCGACTGATCGAAGACAGCCGTGCGTTCATCGAACAAACCCTACACTCGTAGAAGCAGGGCCGCACATCCTGTGACAGTCGACGAACGCGCGTGCGCAGCCATCATTCAAAGAAGGCAAACGTATTGCACGTTATGAAGATAATGTGTCGCCAGAGGGGGCATGAACGGATTGCGAGCTTGTAGCCAGCTGGAATGCCATGAATATAGCATCTTCACGAACGTGGTTAGGAAGATTCGTCGGCTCAGACCGGGGGAGCAGAAATGAACGCACAGTTGAGTATGGTGCCTGCATGCCCACCTTAGACACACAACCGCACACAAACCTAAACCGGATCGTGAGGACAAGGAACCGGGGCGTTAATAATTTCCGGTATGGCCGGCTTAGATTGAGGATATAAACGCTTAGCGAAAGCTGGGTCGGCTGTATCTCGTGAAGGGACCGTACACCAAGGGGGATGCAGACGCGGGCGGGTCATACTTGCAGGCGGTGAGCAGAGACTCGCAATATGCAGACGGCCCACGTCCGACCGCCGCCGTCTCTATGTCTGGCTCACCATCCTAATCATTATGGGCTCCGGGTGGCCCTGAGGTGAAGGGTCGCGTGAGAGATAGTATAGCGGGCCAAAGGCCCACCGGTGCATTCGAGATTGTGTAGACCGTGTCACCGTACCGCTACGCCGAATACGGTCGCCCGGGTGTAAGTAGATGACATTTCCTAGGGGGCCACAGGGCTGCGACAAGACGCACTCAACATCACAAGCAAAGACACGTACGACCACAAGCCGCGTCCCCCATCCAACTCTACTTTTTCTTCTTCCCCGCCGCCTTACCGAACGACTTCCCCTCGAATCCCGGTCGCGCCTTACCCGTCTTCTTCCCACCCGCAGGCTTGATCCCCTTCCTCTTGTCACTCTTGCGATCGTTGCGCGCGGCAATATTGTCCGCGCGCTTCTTCTGGCGCGCCGCCATCGCCGCGGAGACTTGTTCCTTTCGTTCATCCCTATTTGACAGTAGATTGTATGAGACCTCCCGCGCGCGCGCGCGTACGGTACAATGGGACTGTGCACGTACCAGTTCTTCTTACTCCTCGCCTTCTCCTTCTCCACGCGCTTCGCAGCCTTCTTTAACCGCCCCTCATCATCGTGCACCTTCGCACCCTCCATCCGCGCCTCCGCCTTCTCCCACTTCGCGCGTTCCTCCGCACGCGCGCGTTTCTCGTCCGGCAACGCAGCGAGCTTTTCTTTACGTGCGGAGAGCTGTGCAAGAGCCTGTGAAGGGTTGGACGAAGTTTTGAGGCGTTGTGCCTTTTTGGATGAGGAGGGGTCGGCGTCGGTGAGAGTTGAGAAGGAGACAGATGTGTAAGAGGACTGCGGGCCGGAGGGTGCGGGGTCTGAGACAAGGAGCTGTGTCTGTATATAATGGCTGAAGTCATGGGTAGAGCTAGGAAAAGATCATATGCGTACCTTCGTCGTAGACACCTTCTGCATGCTCGCCTTTTCCTTCTCTTTCCCTTTACCCTTACCCTTCCGCTCCTTCTCGAGCCTGATCTTCTCCCTCGTCTCCTTCCGCCTGCGCTCACGCATCGCCGCCCGCTGCATCCGCCGCTCCTCGAGCAGCGCGTCCCGGTCGTTGCTCTGCCCTGACCCAGCACCGGGTCGCCCTCGCGCGCGCAGCGTGTCAATTTTCGCGTGCAGCTTCGCGCGGAGCTGGTCGATGGATGCACCTTCGGGCATCGGAACGACTTCCCCATCCATGTCCTCGTCCGCGGCGTCCTCGGCTAGGTCGACGTCCATCGGCGCTACTTCGGGCGCATCGGGGTCGTCGTCGCCTTCATCATCATCACCATCCGACGAGGTGGCAGCGGCAGGCCGTTTGCCCTTGGCTACGGCCTGCTCGGCCTGCAGCTCGAGCACAGACTTATTATTAGCAGGGTCGAGCTATACGATAAACCCCACTCAGCCACTCGGGAGAAGGGTACGAGCACAGCAGTACGCACACGCTCACGGCGCGCCTTCTTGATCTCCGCCTTACTGCTCGCTGCGCCCTTTTTGTTTTTATGGTACTTGTTGGGGGCCGGCGCAGGGGCGTCGTCGTGGACGAGGTAGTATTTTGCCGGGATGAGACGTAGAAGAGATTCGAAGGTGGCGTTGTGGGCTTCGAGGGAGGCGCGGAGTGTGCTGGGTGGCGTTGGCATCGTTGGCGGTGGCGAGGACAGCCGTGGCCGCGGTGGTGGGAAGTGAGGCAGAAGGCGTGACGCTGTGGCCGCGTCGTGGCGGTGTGACGGGATCTGCCGATCTTGCGTTACAAGCATTGTTCGCCCGTGACCCGAGAGCGTCACGCTCGTCTTCCACCTCTCCTCCCATCGCCCAGAGCTGCGAGATGAGCATTTTATCGTACAGCGTATATACGACCGCGTGCACACCAGTCATCTCCATGGGAATATCTGCGGATCGAGACCGGTGCGACGCCATAAGCGTCCTACAATGTGGACGCATAACAATAAGGTCACGTGACTGTGCCTGGCAGTGTCTTATTGTCTTTGGCTAGAGTGCAGAACAATAGAACTCTTTCCACACAACAGCTCAAAAGCCATGCACCGTCCTTCAAAGGCGCGCTTCCCTTTCTCTCCCCTTCCTCTCCTCAACCATGTCGCACAACGCGACCCAAGAGGTCGTACCCGCCGACGCCTTTCCTCCGGCGGGAGACATGCCAATGCAACCGACGAAACCCGCCGTTGACGACTACTCCGCCCCGGCGCCCACCCTTCGTCTTCTCTTCTCCCTGGTCACTCGACGCGACCAGATGCTCTTTCTCTTCCCTGCAATCGCATGCTCCCTCATTGCAGGCGCCATTGCACCTTTCATGACCCTCCTCATCGGCCAAGTCTTCCAGGTCTTTGCCACCTTCACCGTCATCGCTACCCCCTCCGACGCCGACAAGCATACGCTCATGTCCGGCATCTCTCACTCAGCACTTCTGCTTACCGGCCTCGGCGCCATCGCCTTCGCACTCTCCTCCGTCACCTCCTGGTTCTGGATCTCTCTCGGCGAGCGCAACGTCATGCGCATTCGTAAGAAGGTCTACGCGTCCGTCTCCGGGCGGGAGATGGCGTGGTACGACACCAAGATCGGAAATGAGGATGGCATGCAGGGTGTTGAGGCAGAGGGCGCGATCGGCGCGGGTGGCATGATGGCCAAGTTCACAAAGTGCGTCCTCCGCGTGCGCGATCATGTGACCGTTCGGCTGACGCGTGGACCGCAGGGACACGGACGACATTCGGATGGCCTCGTCGCTCGCGAGCGGAATGGTCCTCCAGAACCTGACAACCTGTCTCGCCTGCATCATATTGGCCTTCGTGCGCTCGTGGCAGCTTACTCTGCTCATTCTCGTCTCCGTCCCAGTCATGTTCGCCATCCAGACGCTCACCCAAATCACCGCCGGCCCGCTTATCGGCATCGAACGCGCTCGCATCGCACATGCCGCGACGATCGTCGACCGCGCAGTCACCGCCATTGCGACTGTAAAAGCATTTAACGCAGAAGCGGCCGAACTCGCGACCTTCTCCGGCGTCGCCGAGAAACTACGCAAGGCGGCATGGAACCTAAACCGGACCTGGGCCTTCACTTCTGGCTTCTCGCAATTCACCGTCATGGCGATGTTTGTCCAGGGTTTCTGGTTTGGCGCGAAGCTCGTGCGTAGCGGGCATGCGACGCCCGGCGACGTCATGGCCGTCTTCTGGGCGTGTCTCATCGCGGTTACGAACTTCCAGATGTGCATCCCGCACAGCATAACACTCACGAAAGGCAAACTCGCAATGTCATCCCTCATTGCGCTCGTCGAAGCGCCCTCGCCCGGCCCCTCACGGCCAAGCGCACACCGCACGCTCCCGCGGCGCCGCAAGAATTCCGCACAGCTCCGCGGAATCGTCCCCGGACGCTGCGCAGGCGACCTCGCGCTCGAAGGCATCCACTTCGCCTACCCTTCGCGTCCCGACGTCCCCGTGCTCCGCGGCATAACGATGTACCTTCCCGCAAAAGAAATGACCTTCATCGTTGGCGGCTCCGGCTCTGGAAAATCGACCATCGCGCAGCTCCTCTTACGCATGTATGCGCCTGGCGCAGGCACGATTGCGCTTGACGAGCAGGACATGGAGTTTCTCGATGCGGAGTGGACCCGTAGGCATATTGGCGCTGTATCGCAGGGGGCGATTCTCTTTGATATGACGGTGCATGAGAACGTCGCGATGGGCCTTGCGGCGCCTGGGTCGTTGCGCAAGCCGGAGCATGCGACGCGAGCGGAGGTCATTGCGGCGTGTCAGGTTGCGCTTATGCAGCGCTTCGTGCAGGATCTGCCGATGGGGTACGATACGCCGCTTGGGAACGGCGGTGCGAATCTATCTGGTGGGCAGAAGCAACGCCTCGCAATTGCGCGGGCTATGTTACGAGACCCTACGATTCTGATTCTCGGTGAGTTTCGTTCCGCTTGAGATGATACGAGCGGGAGGCTGACTTGAGGGTAGACGAGGCGACGTCGGCGCTGGACGCGACCTCGCGCATACTAGTATTCGAAGCTATCAAGCACTGGCGCAAAAACAAGACAACGATCGTCATCACACACGACCTCTCGCAGATCCTCCCCACCGACTTCGTCTACGTCCTCAAAGACGGCCAGGTCGCTGAGCAGGGCTTCCGGCACGATCTCGAGCAGGCGACGGGCGAGTTTCGCAAGATGGCTGACGTACAGGGTCTCGCAGTCGCGGAGGACGCGTCGGCAGATCCCTGGTCGGAGGACGCGGTACGCGCGAGAGAAGAGAAGGTCGAGCAGATTCTCGAGGCGGAGAACGCGCGCGCTGCGTCGCCGCCGCTAGCTGACCATCGCCCATTGTCCATCGGCGGATGGATGCTCGATGCCGTTCAGGACCTTACCGGCTTCCGTCCGACCGTCACCCAGTCGCGTGCCCCGCGGCGCGTCAGCCGCTTCGGCTTCGGCTCCGGCTCCCTGCGCACACATGCGCGCCGCCCCTCGACACTCGCGATCGACCTCCCGGCCCCCGTCGCTGCGCATACGACAGAGAAGGCGCGCTACAGCCTGCAATTCTCGCCGGCGTCGCCGCCCGCGTATGGTTCGGACGGCTTCGAGAGCTCGATGACGCTCCTTGGTGGCGAAGCGGCGTTCGGTGACAAGAAGGAAGACATGCACTTCCCGCGCGTTCAGCGGCGCGTCCGAAGGTCTGACATGGCCGCGCTCAAACCGCTGAAGCAGCGGGTATCCGTCACGGTCGACACGGCGCCGAAGGACGCACCGCGAGAGTCGTTCTGGCAGCTCATGCGCGATGTCTACCCGACTGTCCCCTACAAAGGGCTCGTGGCCTTCGGCGTGATTTGTTCCGTCATTTCCGGCGCAATCACGCCCGTCTTCTCCTTCATGCTCTCGCACCTGTTCTTCGAAGTCTCCGTCGGCGCGAGGGACTCAAACGCGATCAACACCTTCGGCGGCATCGTGCTTGCCATCGCCATCGCGGACGGGCTCTTCATGGGCCTCAAATACTTCGTGCTCGAAACCGCCGCGATGTTCTGGGTCACGCGTCTGCGCAACGTATGTTACCGTCTGATCCTCAAGCAGGATAAGAAGTGGTTCGACGATCCGAATAACACTGGCGCGCGCCTCGTGCAGATCCTCATTAAGGATGGCGACGACGCTCGCTCGCTCATTGCGACCGTCCTTGGCCAGGCCGTCGTCGTCGTGTCTATGCTCGGTGTCGGCCTCATCTGGGCACTCATATGGGGCTGGCAGCTTACGCTCGTCGGATTCGCTATCGCGCCTGTCTTCGCGGCGACGATGGTCGTGCAGACGAACCTCGTGACGAAGTTCGAGCTGCGCAACAAGCGTGCGCGCGAGGAAATCGCAAAGGGCTACTACGACGTGTGTGCCCCCTTCTTTTCCCTGTTTCAACTGTGTGCTGACGAGCGGTGCAGACGATCATGAACATCCGGGGCATCCGTGCAATGGGCTTCGAGTCAGTCTTCCACCAGCGCTTCGACAAGTACGTCGACGCCGCACTGCGCACCGGTGTACGCGGCGCAGCTGTCGAAGGCTGCACGTATGGTGTCGCGTCCTCGCTCATCTACATGTCCGAGGCGCTTTTGTTCTACGTCGGCGCGCGCCTGATCGTCAACGGGACCTACACCTACCTCCAGTTTGTCCAAGTGCTCAACCTCGTCGTGTTCTCCGTGTCGATCGGCTCGCAGCTCATGGCGTTCAGTGAGTCCTATGTTTCGTTCTGTACTGCGGCAGACACTGATGGTTCGTAGCGCAACGCATTGCCAAGTCCATGCAGGCAACCCGCGACTGGAACCGCGTCCTGAAGCTTCCTGAGCACACAGATGAATCCCACGGCATCCTGAAACCCCCGCTCGACGGCCCCATCTCCTTCAGGAACGTGTCCTTCGCCTACCCTTCGCGGCATGACGTCCCCGTCCTCCGCAACGTCTCTCTCAAGATCCGCGAAGGCGAATCCGTCGCGATCGTTGGTTCCTCCGGCTCTGGAAAGTCCACCGTCGCGGCGCTCTTGCAGCGCCTGTACGAGCCCAGCGTCGGCGCGGTGTGCGTCGGGCACTGGGACGTTCGTAACGTCGACGCGCACCACCTACGCGAGCACGTGTCCGTCGTGTCACAGAGCGCGAACCTCTTCGATGCGACAATCGCAGAGAACATCGCTTACGGCGCGTCCGATCTGCCGCGCCCTGCGATCGAGGCCGCCGCGCGTGCGGCGCAGGTGCACGACTTCATCATGGAGCTCCCGCAGGGCTATGACACAATGGTCGGCGAGAACGCAGCGCTCATCTCCGGCGGGCAGGCACAGCGCCTGCAGATCGCGCGCGCGCTCGCACGCCCGGCGCGCATCCTCATCCTTGACGAGTGCACTAGCGCACTCGACGGCGCGAACCAGGCGGCAGTGCTCGATGCGGTCCTTGGGGCGCGGGCGGGCCGTACGACGCTGATGGTGACGCACAAGCTGCAGGCGATGCGCATGTGCGATCGCATCGTCGTCCTCGATGACGGCGCGGTTGCCGAGGAGGGCACATATGATGAGCTGATCGCGCGCCGGGGCGTGTTTGCGCAGCTCGCGCGTGGCGGCGAGTGGTCGTCGTGAGCCCGGATGCTTTGACATGGTTCTTCGTTCACGAATTTTCGGTTTTACACGCTCGTTTATTGCACGTTCATTGTATCATTCTACCCCACTGTTAGCTACCCTTGTCTCCGTATGAACCCTCCGCACTGTATCACTAGCACGCATGCTCTGTCACCCTCACCATCTCCCTGACGATACCTTTCCTGCTTCAGTGTACCTATCGCCTTCACGCTTACGTTATTTGACCAAATACATTGGTTAAGCAACCGAAGCCGAGGGACGTAGCCCCTTCGCGTGAGCGCGCTCACACGAAGGGGTGTCCAGCCGAGCGAGCCAGCAGCTGCCGCAGGCACGCTAAGCTTGCTTCCGTCCACCACCAGCTCCCCACGCACCTCTGTAATACACAGCGGTAGCGCGTCATTACGCGGTTCTCGCGCTTTGCTCCACCCGCCCTCCCTCTGCTACATATTTACCTCTGTACCTATTGCCGTCTTGTGGCCTGCCCAGTAGTAGCTGCCGCTTCTACGATACACGAATCGTGTTGCGAGCGGCGGTCCTCGCTCCGCGTACGGCCCGGGAGTCACCCGGCCACACCCAACCACACAATGCATTGTAGACCTGTGGCAGCCTGCGAGTCGAGACTGGAATAATGAACCGCGCTGTTACAGTAAATAAGCGGTACCATTCTGTTAAGGCATCTGCTCACACAAGCGAAGTCTGGAACTCAAAGAGCCTGGGAGTCTATCGGACAAATCCGACACGAGTCAGCGCCAAACAAACGTAAGCAGTCTCCCGAGTTCCCCGGCTCCAGAGGTTCGTGCTTTCCATCTTCTCGTTTTCGTGGGCTGTCTTACAATCTGACGCAGTTGGCAGATTTCAAATGCCACGAAAAGAAGTCGTTCTGTCGGCTGTGCGTAACGATAGCACATCGTTGACGTCGTCGAATGCTAGCGGGTGCTGCTAGCCTCGAAAGCAAGACATTTCGCTTGGGCACCACGCGGTGCAGCTTGTACTGGACGAGGGTCAGGGCGAGACTGGAAACAAATATCGTGGCCGCGAGGAACGTCTTCTTAGCGCATCTTACGGCCCGGAATAGCGATGCCTAGGTGAACACCTTCCTCACGGCGATCTTGGTGAGACCCAGTGAGGCGCCCTAGGCGCTCCGTCTACCCTCTTTTTTGCTATGCAACCGAGCTAGTATTAGTGCTTTCAAGGGCTGCAGAACCGGAAGCCCGCACAAGAAGACCTGGTGAGCCATTAATGCTGCGATGAAGAGAAGTAGTCGAAGTACGGCCTGTCTATATTGTAGAGTCCGAGGGGCATTGTTCAAAGATCTTTTACAGGAACTATACCGCTTTTAGGAGCCGAAGGTATACCTTGTGCGGGATCCGATGAACAAGGGATATGGACCATGCTGTTTCCGGTGCGTGCATCGCATTCTTCGACGTGATGTATGCAAGCGGCTATTCCATTCCTGTGGCTGTAATAGCGGAGGGGCCTCAAGCTCGGCCACGAGTCTACGAGTTTCCCTGCCATAAACGGACCAGGCGCGATGCATCCCGGTTTAATCTCCACCCGTCTTTCCAGAACGGGGGCTTGGAGTTCTCTGCGTCAGCTCCCGCACTGCAACTTTGCAAATGAGTGAAGCATGAGGCTACGGGAGCGCTGGCCAGCAAACTACTTCGACGACCTGCCGTCGTATATTCTCCGTCCCACATTACGGCGGACGGCTTTAGAGATCAGGTTGCCTACACATGCAAGGCAATACTGCATGGTGCCTGTTGGATCTAGAAGCCGCGCAACTGTCCATAAACGTCGGGTCGGAATTTGCTCCCGCTCGGCGGCGGCGGATGCGCCCCACTTGCACGAGGAATAGGGGCCAGTTCATTGCCTATTTTACTTGCATGGTGTCCAGATGGTTCAGCTCTGCATCTTGCCGTCGACACACCACCATGCTGCCAGGCCTCAGCTCTATCCCAGCCATCTTTGATCTTACGGATCCCATCATACCGTCTCAACAGGTACGGAGGGCGAATGTGTGCGGCTGGAAGCCTCCTCCCGGGACGAATTCCATGCTCGTATCCGTCCCGTCCAGCTCGTCGTACACCTACCAGCGCCAGTCTCGCTACCCCACCCTTGAGCGTGTGCGCGTGTCGCATGCACGGACCTCTGCACATCCTTACGCTCGTCAATCGACGTTCGGCGGCCGCCAAAGTTCGACAGTCTCATATGCTTCACGAGACGCCTGCTCTGACTACTCATCCGTGCACGAACCCGCCAATGGTGCCTATGACGTCGGCTTCTCATCGTTCGCGAGCCCCTCGTCATACCCTCTAGCCTCACCGCTTCCCTCATTCGACGCCGGTGGCTGGCATGCCGCTGCCACCCCATCTCTTCCCTCATACCCGTCGCTTCTTCCGCTCCAGCCAACTACCTCTGTGCATTCTACCTTCGGCGAGTCATCCGCGCCCTCGCCTTACCCCGCGCCGTCCCCGCCTGTCGGCCTCGCTCAGCCCCTCGACGATGCCTCGTCGCTCTACTCCTACTCATCAGGCTCTTCCATCTCCCCGCCTCCAAGCATTCTCGCGACGCCCGGGCCCGAGCTACGGCTCCCTCCTCTCGAAAGCGGGCTCGAGTACGACACAGGCAGGTTCGACCAGGCCGCGCCGCGCGGGCTGCAGTACATCGACAAACGCGGAGGTTCCTTTTGGGAGGACGCGAGGCATCAACTACCACGCCCTGAGCTCGAGCGTGTTCATGTGTGAAGATGGGAAAGGTGCTCTTGAATCCGCGGGTCTTTGTCGTTTCAATCATGGACACATTTGATCATTTTTATCTTATCCCTACATATCCTGCTGTTTACTTCTCCCCGCTGTTATTTGGTCGTACTTCCGGGCAGACACCCCGATATTTGATGTATCACTACTGCTAGAATCTAAGATGGTTAGGTCACGAACAGTGACAGTTCAAGACCGTTGTCATCCAGAAATTGAGAACAATTTCATATGGGGGTGGCAGCATGTGCACATATAACATCAATTCTCTGTCCTCATACTTTATGGTCAAGCCTGAGTATGCAGGAGATTACATCTTTTGTTGACATCATTGAAGAAGATAAAGAGCCTCGTCTGAACTGGATGTGGAGATGTGATGGGGCAGATGCACTAGTAAGCAGGGTGGACTTTACAGGACAGAAATGAGAGGCATGATGGGGACTCGGTGCAACTCAAGAGAGCCGGTCGGGATGACCTGCACTTGCAGATCACCTGGTGATGCCCCAGAGGGGCCGTGCATATGAGAGGAAGGAAACAAGTATGCAGACAGTCTACAGTAAATAGGAGAGCGGATACGACGCGACTGCAGCGAGGGCCATGAAGGACAACGACGCCAAATCCGAGTCCGAGATACTGGATGTTTCGGATCGATCCGGCCGGAGACTCGAGCGGAATTTCAAAGGCGTCCCGCAGCCGCAGCTTGTTCCCTCAGGTTGTACTCGTTCGCCCACAACTTCAGCACAAGCGGCATCTCTGGCTCACATATGAATATCTTGCGCTCGACGGATCACCTTCCTCCCTCGTCTGACGGCGACGGTTCGAGCTCTGATTATCCCATCATGTGGACAATGGTGGGCGGAGTAGAGGTCTGTCAGTTTTCGTGAAAGTTAGTTCTGTCAGCTATGTTGCCGGCGTCAACTTGTTGTGAGTGGCTTAGGAGGCATATAACAGATTCGTACAAACAATTCCCTGTGCGCATTTGTATCGTCACGTCGGTCGGAGTGTGCTTTTCGTTCTTTTCACAGGCTAGCGATATTACTTGTCTGTGAAAGTGGTCAACGAATGTCCATCAAAGAACGTTCCTGTTAAATGAAATTGAGGACTCCTCAGAAATCACAGTATGTGCGACCGGCTCGTTCTGAAGGGCGATTACCCGCCCCACTAATGTTCAGGACTGGTCAGCGGTCTCGAGATGGCTTCCTCGGGTCGCGGAAGTATTGTGCCCTCCCCCCATTCTCGTTCGCATTCCAGGTGTGTATATTTACCTACCAATTGTCGAATGATGAATTAACTTTTAGGCTATTCCTCGAGCTGACCTATCCTGATCCTATTCGCTTGTGCCAGACTGGAATTTCGTCACGATTCTCATTCAGACCACAGGCATGTCGCCGGCCGTATTCAGCAGACACTTGTTTGTACGAGCTCGACCTAGTCCCTGAAGCTGATATGTTCTCGATTTATGTTGGTTCTGGCATCATCCTGTCATGCGACAGTCGTTTATCCTGACCAAGTTTTCCTCTTGACCTTGTTTTCGACTAGATAGGAGCCGCTTCTGTGTCCGAAGTTCGGACTTGGAGTCCTTTAAAGAAACCGGGCTTGTAGGGAATGGGCGTTTGGGGTATGCACGCCCTATGACTCATCAGCTAATGCTGGTCTGTCGGCTACTCTACTTGGTCCAAACGCCGCTCTACCTCCCTGCACTGGATTTCTTTCACTGGGTTTGGCGGCATGTAAGCTGCAAGGCGAGTCGTTATATAATACGAGGACGTTACGTCGTTCCGAGTCACCCACGAGTGATACCACAGACCGCCCTCACAACAACGTTCATGGACGCTTTTGTTTATAGCATAAGCTCGGATGCTTACATTCCAAGAAGGCCGCTAGAATCGGTGCATACTTGTGTGCTCTCCGCTTATGTTTGTTCGCGCGTGGGTACTCGTGCATCTGCAACACTACGCCCTCTGATGTACACGTATGCCAGGTTCGCTCTGTGAGATTGGAATTGTGCAGTTACCGCCACCATGGCGATATGCTTGCCCGCAAGTCTCACGACATCTCTTCAGGGCGGGCTCGTGCGTTCTTCTGCTTCACTTCATACTAACTCAGTTCGACTCCATTCGACTTCATTCCTGATGCTAGTTGTCGTATGTACAGAGTTTAGGGGGGCTTTCTGATTTTCGATCAAGGAGATGAGATTCCCCAATTTATTGCTACCAGAAGAGGGCAGCGCGATAATCAACTCATCTGCAACCTATCTGCTGCATTCCCTGTAACAGATTCTCACCGTTTCCCCTACTCTGATCTGTTGTGCTGCAAATCGTCGCAGTGGTCACGGTGATCTTCACTCGTCTCTCACGATGCCATCTAATCATTGGGTCATTAAGACAGTGCTAGCTCGCATACAGATGCCTAGAAGACGTTCTCTTCACTCGCGTCACCGCACCGTCAGTTGATGATATACTTCACTGTGCACAGCTACTCTCATCCGTTGTTCCCTCCGCACACTCATTAGCGTCTTCTATGCACATATCATGTGACAGCACAGGAGATCCGCAGGAGGATATCGTGGAATGGAGGAAGTTTGTGACCAAATAAAGAATAGCCACGCGTTTCCCCGCAACTTGAACGGACCAACAACTTGTAGATGACCAAGGCATGTTCAACCAGATTGACGCGCACTGGCCTCTCCCAGGTATCCGATGTACTGATACTATGGGCCGCATAGGTTAGCTTTTTACCATATGCTTTGTGACTGATACTGAGTCTCCGAATTCGCCAATGAGATAGTCACCTGGCGTTCTGGTTTTCTCACGGACCCGTTGATTTATATGTCCGGGGACCAACTTACCTTCATGGGGGAAGGGGGGCCATTGCAAGCACACCCAGCCATGCCACACTGGAGCTCTCCTCTGATTCTCCTCCAAACAAGTGGTGCGTCTTCGCCTCACCGTCTATATGCTTCCTCCCTCCAAGACTCTCCTCCCTACAGAAATAGTGGTCTTCTCAGACCACGTCAACTTCGGCATTATCCTGTATGCTTGTTGATACCTGTGTCCTATGTCCCATTCTGATGGCCTAACACACTTAGGTGGGAGTTCCTATCCTTTTTGAAGTTCGACGTCGGCGTGCTACTGAAGCGCCGTCGGCTCAAACTCGCTTTTGTAGTGAGCTCACGTTCCGTACTGCGACCTTTCCACGTACCTGACCTTGAACTAGTTATATCTGACCTGTCGTCTGTTTCCTGTCCTCCAGACCTCGTTAGCTCTTTACGGACTAGACATACACAACCCTACGCAGAAGCATATCAGCTGTAAGGTACGGTCGTGTTATATACTGTGGCATTTATCGTATGGTAACGCATCTTAACCTGTTCAGGGCTTAATCGTCGTAACAAATGTTCGTGATGATTATTCCTCCGATCACGTCCTATTGTCCTTCAGACTTCAATTCTCAAATTTGTTAGGCATGTTCTATGATATCATTCTTATCCGCATCGCTACTCATGCTAATCCGTGCGTGAGTACCTCCTGGCGAGACTCGAGCGTACCTAACCTTACAGCTATCTCGCAGGATCGCACTCTGGGACACTAGCCGTCTCGTCGTGGCAGCAGCGGCCATCGTCATTCTCGGGAGCCTCGGAACGTCCCTTAGGGGTATGTTAGAACTTTCAACATCCTCTTCTGATATTGACCTATTACATCTCTATCAGTGATAGCTCTGGTAGGTTTTCCACGATTCGGATTAAAATACAAGACCCCTCATACGCAACAGGTTGATGCCATCCCCGATCCGCTCCCAATTTTCGAAGGGGAGGGGTGCTATATAATTAACACAAAACCCATTTGGGCAACGTACACTGCGTTCCTCGTTACCGAGATCCTGACAGTTTCCCTCACCCTGTCTGGACTTTACCGGTACAAACAACGCTGTAATGGCACGAATGCGCTCTGGAAGATGCTCTACCATCACGGTGTATTTTGGGTGCTCTTGGGTATCATTGTCGACGTGCCAACTCTAGTAAGCCCCTTGAGTCTTGCGCAACTCCTCGTCTTTCTAAACTCATGCAATGCACAGGTACTGCTAATACTAGATCTAAACCGTGAGTTCAATACGTCTTACACCACTCGTAGCAGCACTCGCGCGCTTACCTAATACGATCTTTACAGCGGCGATGGACTTAGTATGTTCTCTGGGGCCCTGCGCAACAGAGATAAACGCTGACAACTATGGCGACCTAGTTCCTCGTTACACCCGGGCGTGCGTGCCCTCAGCACTCTACGCTGAGTATTATGCTCATGAACTCATCATTCTCTAGTTATGACGATGTACGCATCGAGCACGGTTTGAATCGGCTCCGGAAAGTCGCAAGTCTGACATTGTTTCTAGGACCTTCGCATCCACCCGAATGTACAGAAGCCTTTACAGGACGGGGCAGGAGCCATCGATTACCTCGGCCCGATTGACGTGAGCGCACCCCATCTCCTTCGACCGATTGTCTTCTTCGCTCTAGGAGACACGCTGGTTCACGGTATGTCATACCTGTTTCCTCTGCTCGCCGACCCAGATACCCGTTGAAGCACGGTGGTCAGGCACCCAGTTCCCCCGTTGTGAACATTGGACTGACCTGTCCAGCTGCCAGTGGCGCTCCTCTCTCAAACAATTAGTGCCCGACAACATTGACATTAAACTCTAGGACATGCGAAGAAAGGATGCGTGTCGGCATGCCTAAATCATTGAAGCTGAAGCCTATGCAAAGGATGGCTACTGTGTGCGCCATAGATGATCCTCGATATTTCGTTGTAATTGCGATTATTCGTATGTTGCTTGTAGGCTACAATGGCTCTGTAGCGCTGTTCTATGGCTCTTTGTGTATTCTTCCCGTATAATTTATTCGTGTTCTGACACCCTCCTTGACCTCCGCCTATATGCGTCCGTATTATATGTATACAATACCGTGACTGTCATATTCTATTCTCGCTCCCGCCAGGCCAACCTCTTCACAAGCTCACACTCGACTGCCAGAGAAGAGAGGACATGTACGAAACAAGGCGAACGTACGCATTCACCCGCAGAGCGAGCACAGACTAAACGCCCTTCGACAAGTACACCATTAGCTACGACTCCCGCAGTGTGATCCCGTGCGTACTCAGCACTAGGTTTGAGCACATGAGGCAAGACGCCGTCTTGGCGTGATGACCACGAGTGAGTTGATGCAATACTGCACTTCTTCAACCAGGTATTCAGCTAATTTCAGCACTGCGAGTTACGGACTGGATGTTCGCTAGAAAATACGTTCGTTAGGACAGCGATAGTGTGATGATGAACAATTCTACGGCTGCATACCGAAGTTGTAAGGGGAATTCCCAGAGTACTGTACAGTAGCATGTGATCACGCCAGTGGCGGTAGATGCGCTGCCAACGCACACCATTCAGGTCTAGCCTTTTACCTGTCATCGACCCCGAGCTGTACTATGTTCCCTCAATAGAGCGGTTTCTAGTGCAGTTGGTCGATAGGCAGATAGGGCCCTTACAGAGGTGCGGCGCAAGTATTGCTGTATACAGCCATTAATTTATGAAGAGAAGCCCGTCACGTGTTGTTCCCTTTCGGCCGGAGCCGGTTAAAACGCAACGTGGTCCACTACCAGCGAAAGTTGAAACGAGGGGCCTTCCCAGGAGCAGCGGGAATAGAGTTAGGACAGGAGACTTCAGCCGGAAGCGGAGGCGAGGCAATTAGATCCGCGCCGTAGTGGCGGACAATGGTCACGCCGTACACTAATCGTTCTCTAGGACACGTACACCGTCGGCAGCACGCAGAGGAAAGGAAAGCGCGAGCCTGAGTGTGCGCCAACGTCATGTTTGCGAAGGGTGCGCATCCCACGCCGGGCAATGTTGAATAAGGACAGCAGGTGGTTGCATAATTGCTCTCTGCTCCCAGTCATACCGGCCGAGGCAGTCATATCATTTGCGACGGTAAATTATATCGGAATGGGCTATCAGCTACGAGGACACAAAACATACGAAGAACTAGAGATGCATAAATACACGGCGTCCGAAGGTGTACACTCAGGACAGTACTCAGACGAACTGGGTGTTCTTACGCTGCGTTAGGTACTGCCGGGTGACCAGCATCAGAAGAATGCCAGCGATGGTCATCACCTGCATGTCCTTGTTAGTCAGCATGACGAGGGTGGACAGTATCCACGCGTACCCCGCTAAAGACAATGGCGCGCCACCAGGGGAAGGTGTCGCCAAGGAGGGCTCCATCCACGGGCGTCCCCGTGAGGGTCCCGAGACAGCTCAGACCGTACGCGATGCCGACTCGCGTGCTAAGAAGCGAATCAGTGACGATGTCATGGGGAAACTCACCTCACGTACCCAATCTCGCCTTCATGTTTGGAGAGAACCGCGACAGCTGGCGTAAGCAGAGAGAGGACTGGGATCATGGCACAAGGTTAGGGAACAGTGTTGGCGCGTTCATAGCCACTCACACGCGCCGGAGAAGAAGCCGTAGAGCACCGATAAGACAGCGACTCCAGCGACCGACGAGACGCCGAACATGGCAAAGATCAAGACTGCACAGGCGATTCCGGTAAAGATCAGGAAGTTGAAGACACCGAACCTAGGCGAGAGACCGTTGAATAGGATTCGGCCAGGTATAGACGCGCCGTTCAGCACTGCGAGCTGCAGAGGACGAGGAGCATAAGAAGTGAGTGAGCGCAGAGACGCAAAGACATACCATGTAGAAAGCCACGTTCGCGTCAACGCCGTGGATGATTGCGAAGAGCTGGAGATAAAAATCTAGACACCGCTCTAAGCGCGGAGCGTATACGGCTTCCGGAGGACGTACAAGGGAAAAACAAGCCCCAGTCGATAAGAAAGGCTCTAAAGAACGCTCAGTTACGTTTTCAAGCCGAATAAGAGAATATACACGTACGAGAGAATTGCAACCACGTACGGGATATCCTTGAACAAGGCCCCGATGTCGGGCTTGGGTGCGGAAGTCCGTGTCACCTCGGGTCGGTCGCGCATAAGTATGTTCGCCGCGACCAACAAGCCAAGGACAACGAAGGCGGAGTTTCGAACTGCCCAAGCGAAGCTAATTCCACGGTGGAAGAGCAGTTGGTTGAGCATTATAGAAAAGAAGATACCGCCGACGCTGGAGCCTATTCACAAGCGCCGTAAAATATGGTAAAGCCGCAGAGCGGGAAGCTCCATACCCGTGATCGCGAGTCCCATGGCAAGCGGGCGACGGCGACGCCAGTGGTGAGCCTGTACTGCCAACGCCGGGACGTAGATCAGGCCAGCGCCAATGCCCATGCCCAGCCCTTGGGACAGGAATATTTGATAGTACCGATCGGGGTGTGCTAGCGACAGCATGAAGAGGCTGAGACGCATGAGCCTTCGGCGATGGCGGGGAAATAAACGGGATAGCGTACGAGAAAACGTAGAGAGCGGATCCAAAGGCGGTCGTCTGGCGGAAATAGCCCGCATCAAGCAGTTTTCCTGCGGGAACGGAAATGAAAAGCATGAGGAAGAGTTGTGTAGATCCAATCCAGCTGATTCGGGAGGTTGAAGTAACGCCAGAGCGGGTGTAGAAGTCTTGGTAGACGCCGAAGGCGCTGGTGTACCCGAATGTCGCGATTAATATCAGCCATCTGTAGTGTTTCGCATGAGACTCAGAGAGGGTCACTCGGCTCTATTCAAACATACGCGCCAAGTAGCGTACACCATGCCTCCAAGCCACCGTCCTTGGGTACTGACACAGACGACTTGGGTGCGGCATCTGAGCTGTGTGGGGGCGAGAGAACTTCGGCGCTCCCGTTAGAGGCCGCCGTCTCCATTTTATCGCGTATTTCGGGACCAGACATGAGCGCTGGAGGGACAGTCTGACAATAAGGGGAAGCAGGAGAAGCAGTGAGGCGAAAGCGAGCTAGGGTACCGGGGAAACGCATTTGAGGGGCGTGTATGCATCATGGCACCTTAAGGAGTTGACAGGTATGGATGCCACCGGGCAGCTATCCAATCTGGAAGGAAGAATGGGGGCACGGAAGCTTGCACGGATCTATCTTCTCTGTGCCGCCGTCCTCAAGTGTTCTGTGCAGAGACCTAGTTCTCGAAGACATCATCCCTGAGTGATTGCTTGAACGCCTTCACTATCAGATGTGCTGAGCAGCACGAGAGGATGGTCGAAAGATCAGGTTGTGCATCGGCGTAGGATGACCACCGTGAACTGGCCTTCATGGGATCCCGCGTTGTGAGAGAAGTGCTTGACGAGACGGGGAGTATAGCTTCTCGCGTTCTGTAGAGCGTAGAACAGATTCCCGAGTTGGGTAGAGGTTCGTTCCCAACAGTTTAGCAGGCGTTTACTTACTTATAGTCCATCTGTTTGATTCGGTCCGGACTCTAAACCGCCTGCATGTAGTACACACGCGGATTCACGCGCATCGGCCCGGACCCGTTCTCCCACGCAAACAAATAACTGCCGCAACAACCGCAGCCCTTGCCCTCGTCATCTTGCTCGTCACGCGTCATGGCTCATGGTATAACGCAACAGCTTATTCTTACTACCTACGAATGAAATATCCCGCCTTTGCGAATCAGGCTGCCTCAGCTCAGGACTTTTACGCCTGACTTGCGTCTGCTGTGATGTACCTCCGTCAACACAGCTTTGGACGCAGCTGCGCATCACACGAGTGCTCTAGTCAGTGTCGCTCGTCACAGGAGCGCCTCCAGCGGCCATTCCTCATCACATGGTCGTAGTCCTTGGCACCGGGTCTTGGATTTTGGGTGATACGAGAGTACACGGGCCTGCTCCTTGATCAACAGAGGCAATTCCCATGCTTCAGTCGCCGCTTTCCGATGCACCCAGAAAATTTCCAAAGCTTTTCACGGGAGGCCGCACTTCAAGGGCAGCGCTCTATATGCGGGAGTGAAAGTGTGATTTATTTCGCTTTCGACTGTTTCCGGAGAACAGAACGTCAGCTAATGCGCGAAGCACAAAGTAGGATCGAATGCCCGAGGCGCACATCGGAGATGAACGTTGAACAGCCGGATTTGGACAGAAATAAAGAAAAAACTCAGATACAAGTGAATCGTTCCGCGCGGTTCCCCGCATCGCATCCTACCGGCGATAGATTCTCTCAGCGCATCCTCGGCCTGGGAGCAGAGCGCCCCTGTCGCCGGGGTCGCAGGCTGCCTACCCAAGGCAATTGCATGTATAGCTAAAAAGGTTTATAACAATTCATACGCTTGAACCCCTAGGTCCCTCTTCCCAACACTCAACCAGCAAGTTCCATGGCGGCTCCCGTACCCAACCCTCTGGCAGGCCTTCCTCCTATATCACCAGCGTTCTTAGCTCCTCCTCGGCTCACCACCAAGAGGAATATTTTCATGGCGGCTTTAACGATTGCAGTCTGGGATATTCTCAATATGTCACCCACCATGCGCAAGCTGTTTGTTAAACAGCCGAGGGATTGGCCACTGCTGAAAACCCTCGTTCTTCTCCTCGCTGTAGGTCTCATAGTCTCACAGATTGTCCAGGGTAAGTCTGAGCGTATCTTCTCCGTTACTAGCTGTCTAATGGCTCCGCTAGGCATAGCATTGTTCTACGCGGACCTTTCGCGAGAGGTAGATCCTTGCCTGACGTTCTGTACTCAACCTCAGCTAACCGTACGTCGTAGAAATGTGAAAGATTTTTTATCTTTGAACCTGTGATTACGACGATTCTCCTCTTCACGTGCTCCCGTATGTATACGCCTTCTGTCATTAATTTCGGATTTTAAACCCCTGTAACACCAGTTGTGCATGTTATACGGATTAGAGCCATCTACTCCAACAGTAGCAGGGTCTTTAGGATCATGGTAGCTATGTTGGTCCAACAAATTGTAATAACCTCTGTCTGCTGTGCTTTCTATGAACGTAGGGGTGTTTTTTTTCTTTGCGTCCCCTTCGCTAACCTGCCAACAGGGATACCAGTTCTAGACGGCCAAGGCTGCATCGCGGGGCCCAAGGCGCTTTGGGTCGGTGTGTACTGGATTTCGACGACACTCTTCTACCTCACTTCTGTATGTTCTTCCGTTACTTTAGATAATAGCGCTGACCGCCCGAAAAGATGGCTTTTGCCTTGCGACGATCGCTCGAATCGCGCCAAGTCGTACAAGCTAACTTCCGTAACATCGTTTTTCGGGACGCCCTTCTTTGTTATGTCGTGGGTCGGATCGCCGTGTCCTACCCATTAATCTAACTGCTAACATCCCCAGACGATCCCGGTGGTCCACCTTTTGACCGTCTTGCTCTGCTTTCTATCCGTACCCAACGATGCTGCGGACACTGTTAGGACGACAACAACAACATTTACCCTCGTCATGACCTGCGTCTTGACGCTTCGAATCGTCTTCACCATCCGCAGCTCCCTTTACGATGGCGGCAAATTTGCCGTACCACGCGTGACACAGGGCCTGCCGTCGCGTGCCCTCCAGGCTCACCGAGCCACGGTCGTCGCTCGTGGAGCGGTGCTGGATATCGCGCCGATCGAGTTGTCTGAGCGGCAAAATCCGAGCGCGGAGATCTTGTCGACGAAATCGGGCGCATCAGGTGCACTAGGATGGGATTCAGAGGCCCAGGGCACGCTGCGGAAGGGAGAGGAAGACGGCGTGGTGGCGTCGCAAAAAATCGATACCGTGTCATCGAATGGTGTGTTTCGAAGCTCGCCGGTTGTCGAGATCACGCTGTCGGGTCACCAAGCTTCCTTATGACAATGTCTCTTTCACAGAATGCATCAGTCTGCAAGCTGCAACAGTCTTTCGATTGCCTATTCTTTTCCTAGCTTCTTCAGCGTTGGCCAGCCCATATACGCACTTAGACTCCCTGATGGAGACGACTTTAGCCTGTATCATTTTTCTGATGTCAACCCTCTTATGCGGGCTTGGGGCCTGCTATAGGACATATTCTGAAAACGGATTGACTGGAAACCCTCAATAGCCGATCGGTGACCAATGATTATCTATAATGATTAATGACCTGTCAGCGCTGTCAGCGCCAGAGTAATCCTTCGATCAGCAGTCCATAAAGTGCCTCCCGTCTTGTCGACTGACTCGGGGAGCTACATTCCTCCGTCGGTATTTTGTTGAGCACCGGACAGAAGTGGGATTCACGAGCACTGGATCCGCTGAGCGTCCCATCTCACATGCCTTGGGACGCTCCGTCCTTTTATGGTAGTATCTGCTCGGGCACCAATCAACTTGGCACGACTCCGGAAGTACGGCTTGCCTCCCGCGGCGGGTGCTGAGACACATTCACCGGCGGATGCTAAGAGCTTCCCCGGCACGAGAGCGGGGAGCTGAGTTTTAATTCGCGTTCGACGCCGCTTTGCGGAGTGAAGAACCACCTTTTTTTTTTTAAATCGAAATAGCTACATTGTTAAGAGGTAACTACAATTAACGTCTCGGGCGTTTCACCCACGGAGTGAAGAACCACCGAACACCATATGCATGCATCTCCCGCTCCGACATGACGCGACCACCGGCGCCATGCTTACAGCCGTCATTTGCGCCGAAACCACTCTCAGGCTATCGTTGTTGGGGCAGCTGGGTTCTAGTTCCACAAGGCGTTCCTAGTCAACGCCCGTCCTGACGCTCGCCAGGGCTTCAACGGGAGAGGTTCATACCCTATCTGAATCGTTCTTCCTGTGATTCCCCGGGGTGTATGAGCCGTGCAAACATGGAAGCCTTCAACCCACACCCTTAAGAAGCTGTACTGTCGCTTTCCACTGCCTTCCTGACTACAACAAACAGCCTCTACTAGTTCGCACCCCAAAGGTCGCTGTTTCGGTGTCATATGCAGGAGAAATGTTGAGTGGAACGACTTACCAACACGATCCTCGGCCTTTGTTCCCTTTTGAAGTCCTGGGGCGGCAGTATCCCAACGAACGCTCGCTTTCTGGCCGCTTCACGCTCGTCCTGATGCATGGCATCTCTGTCCACAAAGAGACGTGGGAGCCTGTTCTACAAGAACTTTTCTCGATCAAGGGCACCAAGGACGGCCAAAATCTCGTTAAAGAAGCGTGGTCGATAGGTATCCTGCACGCAAAGCTCTAGTAAAAGGGGGCCAACGTTGAGCGCTGACCGTCTGCCACTAGAATGCCCCAACCACGGCGAGAGTGCCGCTGTTAACAACGAAAACTTGACGAACTTTGAGAAGACGAACGATGCCTGTGCGAGTTCTTGTTACAGGACAGAAGATACGCCAATGGCTGACCCATCTCCAGTTAGCGGTGATATCTACCCGGAGGCTGTCCATCGTTTCATTTCGTCAAGACCGGGCGGCATGGACTTGCTTCAGCGAGAGCTAGTCTTTCTCGGGCATTCGATGGGAGGTATCGCCCTGTAGGCCATCGGTTTCGTCATCGCACCCACTCTTTCTGATACTCAGCGTCTCCAGCGCTGTCTTGTCGACTTTGGAACCGAAGCTTCCTATCGCGGGGACGATATTTATGGATGCAACCATCAGTAGAGAACGCCAGGACAACTTCATCGCGATGTTGACTTTCTTTAGTTACATCAAGACGGATGTATGGGCCAGCCGAGATGCAGCTCGTGCATCTCTCTCGAAGATACCCACATTCAAACATTGGGATCCACGTGCACTCGACCTCTTTGTCGTGAGTCGTTCGACAGCACTCTCGCTTGCGAGAGACCATCATCGAGTGATGTATAGGAGCACGCGGTCGTCTCGCACCCAGCAGGAAAATACCCTGAGCCGTATCGCTTCACTGGTGTCACTTTGGCTTGTTCAAGAGAGCGCGAAGCGGTACAATCCGTAGTCGCGTCAGTTCTCGCCTTCTTGAACTGACTGTTTCCCACAGGCCACATATCGCGGTGTGTGCCACTTCAGTTCGGCATTCAAGGCTATGGCGAGGCTGCAGGCCGAGACGTCCCGTGTCCACTTCATCTTCTCTAGCATCGATGAATACGGGTAAATGTCACTACGGTCATGCGACCCGTATTTCCGCTGATAGCTGACACTGATTCCAAGTCTGGACGATCTGAGGAAGGATCAAGTAGACGGAGTAAAGCCGGAAGGTGTCCAGTGGGTACCTCGCGCCGGGCACATGGTAAGCTGCACCTTCTAGACTCTGCTACACACTCCTTGTACTAATTTGCATCCGGCAGTTTTTGCAGACCGAGCCGAAGGAAACTGCCTTGGCTATTCAATCCGCCTTGTATGGTATCGCTGTTACGCTCTCACGCAACGGCAAGGCCCGCATGTGAGCAAGGTCCCAGAATACCGTTGGGATGGATTTGATCCCGTCTCAAGGCTTTAGGGCGGCAGCAGAAAGCACAGCGGCTGGTAGAACTTGGTATCACGCATTATGCATTGCTTGTACAGTCTCCGAACGTCAATATTCGCCCTCAAACGCGCTCGGGATATGACGGTCAGCATATGAGCTTGTAGAGCCTACAGAACCATTACGATAGGTGCACTGATGGACCGTGAAGTGAAACGGTCATGGACCGGCTGAATCGGGGAGAGATGAAGGTAGGATACGTCTGGTATGGTCAGCCGTGCAATGTCATGTGCGTCGCGTCTCGGTTTGTATGTCGAATGGGATTTTGAGGGGTAGTATAAATTCCGCGGTCCGTTGCTCGAATGCGACACGGCTGTCATATGGGAGTTTGATAAATTCGAGCTGGAGCATCAGCCTGGTCATAATGACATTGACGAAGACGAAGTCGATGCTAAGGATTCAGCAGGGCGTCAGTTCCCAAAGGAAACTACGAGGCTGGAAGAACGCACTAGTATCCGACGACGAAATAAGGAATCTGTTGAATGAGTGAGGGAGACGTTCCGCTCAAGGTAGGCACACAACTGACATAAAATTGCAAATCGAGGACGAGGTTGATCAGGCGCAAAGCTACAAATCCGGATTCGTCTGATGAGCCTCATCCATGTTTAGAAGATTTCGGCTCACCGAAGAGCAGCTAGAGGAACGTATGGCAATGTCAGGAAAACACTTTCAGATAGAGAGAATAGGCTAGTTACTAGAAACCACAGTAAGCTATGAAATTGGAAACCTTGCAGAAGCTGGGCAGTGAAACCTCCGGGTCGAGTCGTTCTACTCCAAAGTGTGCAGCCAATGAGAAAGACATCGAATACCATCTAGACAAAAATAAGTAGGAAGTACCTTTTTAGTGTTATGGCATACCTGGCAGGCCCAGACGAGCGCTTGCTCCCAAGGGAGGGTCGGTATGACACACGAATGCGCAGGAAACCCGATGTATTGAACTTGGCCTTGAACACCGTCTTCAGCAAGCTCAGTAACGAAAAGGAAACGGTAGCCTACGACTGAAAGATGCAATGGAGGTCAAAGAAAAGCCTGCCGTGAGGGCATAGGAGACTGTAAATATTCCTATTAGGACCCTGATGACATTTGTCCGCTTGTCCCATAGTGAATAGACCTGGAGAGTCAGAGTAACTGAAAAAAAAAAGAGTGAACAAGGACGAGGGCACCGGATATGATCCAGTGCAGCTACGCACAGTTTCCTGTGATCAGCGTTAAATTCCCAATCGTTCCCAGGGTCCACAGCCATGCCCTGCAGCTTCAGGACATTTTTATCACACTAGTGTCCCCAGAAGCTTATGTATACGGCTTACATCTACAGTGGGTAAGCTAAGTGAATTGAGACAGAGAAGTAGTACTCACAGCATCGCTGTCCGGAAGCACGTTGCCAATCACTATACGAAGTTAAATCAAACTATCACGATTGTACTGCAAGAGTTTCAGAACGTACCTAGTACATTGAAAACCATCGCGAGGAGAACAGTGTATCTAAGAAATATGTACAAAGCTTGAATGGTCATCCGTTTTCGCGACTGCGGGACACCGGTCCATATCAAACGAATTTCAGCGTCGAGGTTAATCAAGAACTCCCAAACGCATAGTGTTGAGGCAAATACTATAGTAGACTGGTCAACGAACAGACGAAGAGCGAGATCGTGACGACTCACTAGCGATGTATCGGTCGGCTGCTATTCCGGAGAGCGCGCCGACGAGCTCGGCAAGCGCTGCAAAAGACCCGGGGTCTGCAGTATCTTGCGACTGCTTGTTCAAGAGGTCGGATACCAGGACAGGAATCATCTCGTATAGGATACCTGTACCACTTTGTATGCGGAAGAAGTAGTGAGCTTTATACCCGACTCGAACTCAGTCACGGGTACGGGTGAAGAAGCCGGTGACGCGACGGAAGCCTAGACACTGCCAGGGCATATCGTATCTTGATGTCCTGAAGAAATCCATACATGATCATGCTCCCAGACTACGTCACTCAGGCTGGCAAGCTGAATGTAGGAAACGATATCGATGAGACTTACGCTTTGCGCACAAGCTAAAGATCTGTCCCAGAAAGCGTGGTGCAATGCGATGCGATGCTGATCAACTGTTGATATCCGTTAAGTCGGCGTGCACAGTTTCGTAGGCTTTGGTCCAGCTCAGGCTATCACTGGATGACTTTCCATAAGCTATTTTCTAAATTTGATCTGGCCTAAAATCCGGATAAGATTTGATGGCAAGGATTTTAGAACAGTGGTCTAAACCATAACACCATTTAGAACTGGTTTAGAGACCTTAGCCTAGCAACCGACCGAGAGCCCTCAGTGAAAGTCCGGCTACATTTGTCAGCGTGATGATGCTGGGTGCCTGGCACCATATGCTAGATAACATTGGACCGGCACGTCCTGCGTACCGGCCGACGGGCCGACTCGGAGTGAGCAACAAGTGTGGGCTGCATACTACACCAGCTCTCAGCCAAGCTCCTCCCCAATATCCAATATGAACCCTGCCTTCCTTCGGTTCTATCTAGATGATAGTGATTCTGATGATGATAATCTTGCTGCCGCTGCGGCTTTCATAGTTGAGGGTGCCGAAGAAGCCAACAATCTTCGCAGACGACGCCGTGCAGTCACTCGCCAGTATCTCACTCGTCCTCAGCTTTTACCCAATCCTCGTCTTGATACACCATGGTACAAGGTCTTTACTAGCCGGGACGATCGCGCATACATCACAACTATGGGCATAAATGTTGCCACATTCGATTACATCCTCGGTAGCGGCTTCGCCCTTGCGTGGGACAGCACACCCATTCCTCGAGAGACCACAAATGTAAACAGCCAGCCTCGCATTGGTGCACGGTCCCTTGACTCAGCTGGCGCTCTTGGTCTTATTCTCCAATATCTATCCTCTTCCATCCTGTACACTGGCCTGGAGCAGATATTCACCATTATACCATCCACCGTGTCTCGATATCTCTCTTTTATTCAACCTATCTTGCTTGATGTCCTCCGCAATATCCCAGAGGCTGCTATAGCATGGCCAACAGCCGAGGAGTTTGCAAGATACAATGAAATAATTGTTGAAAGGCATCCACTTCTGACAGGAGGTGTTGGCAGCGCTGATGGACTCAAGCTTCCAGTCCAAGAGTCAACTGACCCACGGGTAGAGAATGCGACATATAATGGGTGGCAGCATGACCATTATGAGTCAGCAGTACTTGTTTTTAATCCACTAGGTGCGTAGTTCTCACTCTGTTTTACTTGGTTTCCTAATCTATTTGTGTAGGTGCTGTTGTCACAGCAAACATCAATGCTCCTGGAAGCTGGCACGATTCTCGTGTAGCGCGACCCATCTATCAGCTCCTCCTTACTGCCACACCCCCCGGCTACTACCTGATTTGTGATACCGCTTTTCCACGAGGTATACAAGCTATCAGTGGGCGTATTGTGGCTCCGCGGAAACAAAATCAGCGTTATTCAGCAGATCCGCAGCGCCGTGCATTCAAGAAAGCCTTCAACTCACAACTTGTCGTGTACCGACAAACAGCAGAATGGGGAATGCGGGCGCTGCAAGGCTCTTTTGGTCGTCTACGAGTTCCTCTAGACATCAATGATGTTCAGGGACGTGCAGATCTACTCGAGATCTGTATCCGGCTGCTCAACCTGCGTACCAATCTTGTCGGAATCAGTCAAATTCGCAGTGTGTACGAGCCCATGTGGCGCAATGGAGACGATGACTTATGGTTTCATTTTGAGGACATGCTATTTGGAGACATGCGGCAGCGCGACCGAGTTGCACGATTTTGTAGAAATCTAGATTAGCTTGTTCAATTCTCTAAGGTGCATGCACACGGTGGATTAATTTGTATTCTGGACTTGGCCTTTGTTTTCTAAATGACATGCATACATGTGAAGCAGGCAAACGGAGAAAGAGTGTTAAATTGACGGGTGAGGGCGATAGCGGCGTCTTCCCGTTCGGGTGATATCAGGTCCATGACGACAGTGCGCACGCATGGAAGTTGGGGCAGCACCGGCGTGCGGACACAAAGTCGGCAGAAAAGCGCTCTTGCGGCACAGTTTGTCGTGCTGCGACCACGACAAGCAGTGTCTGAGGCGCTCGTTGCCGGCGATCTCGACGGCACACGGCATCTATGATGAGACAAACGGGTAGTCGTCGAAGGGCATGGGAAGTGCTACGTAGCAGAGGACTGGCAGTGTGCGTGGTCAGCGGAACGTACGAACAACTGGATGGGTGGCACACCTGGATAGAGATGTGCGGGACGGAGCGGATGAGCATGATGTCATTTGATGTGATGGGGAGCGGGACGTGCTAGCCGTCCGCGGGGATGGGACGCGCAGACTTCGGAGAGGTAACGGATGGCGCGGGCTTGACGGCCGTGCGTGCGTGCGAGACTGATGGAGCAAACAGGGAGCGAGCACGTCTGGCATCGCACGCGCGGGCTTTGCGGGCTGTTACAGTCGGTGCCTACGTGCCTACGTGCATGCGTGTGTAGGTGATAGGCTCCGTCTGTGGAAGCGTGAGCATAGCGAGTAGGATGGGAAGGCGGGTGACACACCGTACTTTGCGCAGACTATCGTGCCAAGGTGGTAGATGGAGGAATGCCAAGGAGACACGGCATAAGCAAGTGGGACGGAAAGAAGAGGACAGCAAATCTTACTTTTGCTGCGATGGACGTGTCGATGATGCGGGAAATGACGTACGGACAGACGTTTCCTGTAGCGTTCAGGACGAACGAGCGATAAGGCAGCTAGTGTGCACATTAGCCGCCACTTCGGCGCTTATCGCTCTCATCTCTACTTTACGTCCGCCCTCGTCTTCGCCTTGCCACGGACACCACCGCCATACATCCGACCCGTTCACCTCTGCCCGCCCGACCCCCGAGCCTGCGCTCCGCTAGGCCACCTGCCATGGACAGGACGCCAGCGCTGCTCCTCGTCGCCCGCGGCCGTCGAAAGGCATTCGCCACGGTCGTTGCGCCTTTGTCCCCCGGCGACGGACGTATAAGGACAGCGAGCGCAGGGTCTTATGACGCCCTCACGCGCCACCCGCTCCCTCGCCAGGTACGTCCTTGCGCTCTGCGCAGCGCCCGGGGACTGACGTCGCGTCGTCTGTTCCCTCGCCAGTGGCCCGCACGTCCTTCTGCTCTCGCCCCCTTTTTTTTTGGTTTGCGGTGCGCGCCCGCGCTCGACGCTCTCGCCTCTCGCCTCTCGCCTCTCGCCTCTTGCCTCTTCCCCCATGTCTGAAGCCGTGCCGCCGTTCTCGGAAGGCGCGCCGTCCTTTGAGCTGGCGGACTGGACCTTCGACACCAAGGCCGGGGTGCTCGATCTCCTGGTGTGTCTGT